>JZLH01S0088542.1:32452-42575 GCA_001188425.1 Eucidaris tribuloides | reverse complement strand
AGAGTTTCAAGTCGATTAGAGAAAAAAAGTATTTTTCGTCCCACCCTACTGTGTAATGTTCTTCATACCAAAAAAAAAAATACAAGGATCATTTAATGCAACGCTAACTCTTCATGGGCACGTGCAGGTCGAAGTCTGGAATATTAGGCCGGCAAGGCTTGCGTCATATTTGTAATAAACCGAGGAATGATTCATTATTTTGAGGGTGAGACGACATAAATGTAGTTCAGACACTGGCTGTTACACGTAACCTGTGTCATACTGCTCACTTGTAACAGAAAAATGTACCCCTAATCATACAAAATGTTTCACTCCAAATTCTCCGAAAATAATATTTCCTTCCACTTGGATTCGTCGTTCCCATGTTTGACAGTACGCCCTTCCCCTGCTGTGCGTTGAATGTGCTGAACGCAGACACTACCGATAACAAAACTCATTATGCTCGATTATATGGACATATTGCCACATGGGGAATCCCCAAAGACGGGGTTTTCCACAGTCTGAAGAAACCGGAAAGAACAATTCAAGTGAATTAGCAAATATTTACGCAATGCGTGGTATGCGTCCCAGCTGCAATTTGTGTTATTGCGGGATGGCTCTAATTTGGATTTAGCATATTCAAGTAATAGGCTAACATTGTGGAGCTTCATATTAAAAAAAGACGAAGTCAAACTGTGATATTTGAGCTACATAGTAGTGTTTCAATGGTTTAATTTAATTTTAAAACAATATTTACTACAGGTTATGGAAGACTTACAACAAGATTCTTGGAAATACCAAAAAGTGTTGATAAACTTAGTTTCTCTCCGCCGCTCCTCTCACAGATTTTCAGAAAAAAAAAACTTCACCCCCGTATATATATATAGAGAGAAACCACGTGGACAAAAGTACGTTCTAAAGCAATGTCACCTATACATATTACTCATTTTATGTGGATTATCAATATGATTAGCATGAAAGGTAAGGAACTATGTCTAATCTGGGGACACATGTCCACATTTGTACACAACAAAAATCCTGATTAATGACATGCATAGATTGAACAGGCATAGTACAAACGATAACAAACAAAACCACACACACAAGAACACACACAGAACACACAAGACACACCACAAACACACACACACACACACACATTCACACACAACACATAATCACACACACACACACACATATCATCATACACACACACATCACAACAAATACATGTACACACAAACACAAACCAATCAACACACATTCCCACACCACACAAACACAAACACATTCTCCACACGAACAACAACCATCACACACATAACCCCCAAAACACACACACCACACATACCACACACAACACACAACACACACATTCAACAACACACACACACACCCACACACATCATCATTATTATTTATTTTTTTTTCAATTTTATTTATTCAATTATCACACAAAACACATCATCACACAAATACATCGCACACAACAAACCATCAAACACACAATTCCCACCACACACACACAAACAATATCACATGAACACCCCATCACTACATAACCCCCCCAACACACACACACACACCACATACACACACATTCACACACACACAATACACCACACAACACTTCATCCACACAAACACATCATCACACAATACATTGCCACACAAACACACCATCACAACATTCCCAACACACACACACACAAACAAAACGTCCACACGAACACAACCATCCACACATTAACCCACCACACCCAACACAACACACACAATCAATACACATACACTTGCCCACAACACACACATGACCACTTACACAGATACACTTCACACTAACAAGTACATCTCAAATATCTGGAATCAATTGAATTAGTTTGCAAGATAGTGGAGTGTAAATGGAGAAACAATATAAGAAGACAATCAGGAAATAACAAGAGACAGCACAAAAAACCTTGGCTTATTTATCAGTCTATAACATTTTATTGTATTGAATCTTTCAGAGTAAATTGAAAATGAAATTGGCATATACACAACGTGAAGAAAGTTATTCAAAAAAGACACACGTGTTGAAGAAATTTGAAGAAACTTGGATATAAGTCTATAGCTACAGGACGTATATATATCCATGCTATGTTTCCTGCAATAAATATTTTTTACATTACTAATTGAGCGCGATATATATTCAATTAGGTTAAAAATGTCGAGCAAGCATATATAACATGTTACATCATGCAGAAAAGCTTTAATGTATTAGCAACTTGAGAGCGTTTAGGAAAAAAGAAAAAATATAAGTACATGTACCTCTCTGTTGGTAATAAAATGAAAAGAAAACAACAAAGTCACATATCATTATTCAACACTTTTGATATTCTGTGACTTTCATTGTACATAGGCACTGAAATTTTTACATGTATAACATTACTTTCATTGATTGATCATAAGTACAACTTTTATATCAGGTTTGCAAGGGGACTAGCTTACAATTTAGTTCACAAACTTCACATATTTGCATTAATTGCTGCCCCCAAAATATAGATATAATATCATACACGCCACCAATCAACACTTAAAAGAATATTTAACCAATTAACAAAAATGCGGACACTTTTATAATACATGTATTAATGCAGAAATCCTGCACAATTGATGTGAACGAAATAGGCCTGATAATTACAGTTCCGATTCTGGGCATTATCACAGTCTGACCTAAAAATGTGAAGAAAAAATATGTTTAACACTGTACATTTTTCTATCCAGTGGAATCGTTTTTTGTTTTTTGTTTTTTTTGATTTTGTCTTTTTATTCACATTTCATCCACAAAATATATCCAGGAATACTTTAGAAGTCGTCAAGTTATTGTTCCACAATGAAGAGTGTGAAATAATTTCTTCTCAATGTGATCAGTAACATAAGTATATGGCCAGATTTTTATGAATAATAATATGATGACAATTTAAGAACTTTTTAAGTACATATAAAAGGATATTTGTGAGTGGTTTGCATGGCTGGGATATGGGAGGGGGGCAACATAAGTACTAAAGAGTAAGGGAATCATAAGTACCCATACATGGTAGCTTCATAAGTACTCATGGGTGGGGCATTTAAGTACCATTGAGTGGGGCAATATGTGTAGGGGTAACATAAGTACTTAAATGTGAGTTATAGTAGTACACATAAATGGTAACTTCATATGTACTCATATCATAGCTGGGGTATAGTACTCCTCGGTAGGGTAATACAAGTACTTATGTGTGGGGGTAGCACAGTACTGAAGAGTGGGCCACATACATGGGTGATTTTAAACTCACGGGCGGGGCATGGTAAGTACCCCTGGGTGGGGACACAATAAGTACACGTAGAGGGGATGAACACTACCCCTGGGTAGGGCAGTCATAAGTTCACTGGGATGGGGTTCAAGGTTTTCATCCGAATACAATGTATTAACTTGGAATTCATCGTCTGAACTACTATTTTGAAATAATCACTATTAACAAAACATTTGTGCTCCTATAAATGATCTTGAATACAAGAACGTTGCTATTCATCATGAATCAAAAAATTTTGTTTATCAGTGTCCACAAAAAAATTTAAATACATGTAGTACAAAATACATCTACTAATGAATGCCTTAGTCAAAATACAATTACATCATGTACACACTGTTTACAATTTCACTTCCCATATAGTACAATTATAAATATATTTATCTATTACTACATATATCACACCCATCCCTCACCCCTACCCTCACCCCATACTTTTCTCCACACGTCAAAAAAATCAAGGTGCTGATGTGAGACATGTATGTACACTGAATCTACAGTGTACCATATACAAATTTAGAAAAAAAAATACAACAAACTATTTTAGGAAAGTCAGAAATTATGGAGAAATATTCAACTCAAAGTTCACTAAATTTTATTCTGGTTGATCAATCTTTCCAACTGGATCATTTGTGAGCAAGATATATTCACAAAAAGAAAAAAAGATACAGATGATCATTAAAACTACATGAATTTCTTCATCTGTGAACTCCACATAATGTTCAGAGTAACATGTTTTTACACTTAACTATGTGAAGTATGTATGTTCATTCACAAAATGTTAAAGAAAAATGGTAGGGTTCCTTGTAGTGACTGTCACCAAATTGGAAATTTTGTTTTCATCTTTGGATTGGTAAAAATGTATATCTTACTTCCTGTTTGTCCGATTTTTCTCAAACTTTCATTGATCTCTTCCTGTGATTGTTCTGCTTCTTTTCAAAGCAACTTGCTATCAGCCTGGATTTCCCTTGTGTCTATACAGCATGGCCCAGAAAGAATGCTACACATGCGATTGTTAATTTCTTCAACATCATCCACAAAATGTCATTGGTAATTATTTCATGGGTTAGAATATTCTTTTTCCGACAAAATGATACCATGATCATTAATTTTGATGGAGATGTTTAGATCTTAGGGCTATTTTTCTGAGGCAATGTAATTCATAAATTTGCTATTTTTTAAACTCCAGCGATCATCAGAACACCGAAAAATTCTCGCGTTACGGTGTGCCATAGAATAAACTCCGTCAAGACAAAGGGCAGGAATGCCCTCGCTTTCATAAGGAAGACGATGTGAGCGACATCTCCCATTGTCATCGCGGTTTGACTGGTATGGCACGCTGAGACGCGAGAATATCTCGGTGTTCGGATGACCGCCGCTGATAAAAATTTGCAAATTTGGAAAACAACATTGCCTCAGAAAAATGGCCGCAGGACCCAAACGAATTACTCAAAATCAATGATCCCAGTATCATATTGTTGGAAAAAGAATGTTCTACCCGCTGAAATAAAAATCAATGACATATTGCAGATGATGTTGAAGAAATTAGCGATCGCAGTTGTAGCATTCTTTCTTATATGGAAAGCTACATGTACTTATGTCAAAAATGAATACGTACATGTAGTTTAGGCAGATGCTATTTGTGATCAGTCAACGTGGAACATATTTGCAACATATACATGTATAGTTAGGTCCCATCCACTATACACAAATTTTGCTCACTCATAATTTAAAATCACAATTTGTCACTTGAAACAATTTTCAGCAGATATGATGTTGTTTTCTGATGTCTACGAGACAACAGAATACTTTGTGAAAGACTGATGAAAAATTTGTCTGATCAACCAAAATTACACTTGGGAATTAACTCTCTAAACGCCAAAGAAATTACAGCTCTATTGGCATTGTATGTATTCTTTGGTGCATATTTGCACATTCGGTAGTGCAAAAATTAATCCTGTATGAATATTGACCTTAGAGTGTAGGTATTCCTCCATAATAAGTGACTTCTCCAATTTATGATTTATTTTTTTTTCTGTTTTTTGTTTTTCTTTTCAAAGGTGAGAGGTTTAGCAGTACATCTATATTCAACATATGCCAGGAGAGGATTAATGGCCATCAGCTGCTTAACACTGCAATGTTGTATCTGAGACCATAGGTTCTGAGACCGAGGCCACCCCCCAAAATACAACCTTTCCATAGGGTTTGTACAGGGGACTTGGATCGAGGCCGAGACCAAGGCCACCAGAAATTGATCATCAGCTGCAATTCAGTATACACTCTCCAGTGTTGTACCTGAGACCACAGGTTCTGAGACCGAGGCCGCCCCAAAACACAACCATTCCATAAGGTTTGTACAGGTGACTTGGACCGAGACCGAGGCCGAGGCCACCAGAAATTGGCCTCGAGGCCAGTCTCGGATACAACACTGATACACTCATTTGTTAATATCAGAACTCCGCATCTTCCTTTAATCTGTCAAACACAGATCTTGGTTAATTTCTACTTTACAAAGTATAAGTACTGTTCTAAAGTCACCTGAAGATGGCACAAAGTTGTAAGTACATGTAGTTCACCAAATATAATTCTAAGACTTACACAATATTGTGTTTTCCTTTGTTCAAAATTTGTGCTGAAAATATTACTAACAGATCTTTCTTGTACAGCATTATGAGAAAAAATAAGTTTAATTCATACCTGCCAATTGTACTTCAAAGTGTCACCTCTTAAATGCCCAAATTCACAGATATTTTAAACAAATAATCGTGAGTTAACCAGGTAAAGACAATTTTATGTTGATATGACGCACATTTCCCACAGAGCCAACCCCGAAGAGAGCTTGTTCTTGGTACTCTAAATGTTCAAGCAAACATTTTTTCCTCAAAAGTGACGGAAAATAGGCAAAATGATGTAAAGGGCAGATAATACTCTAACACTTTTGGCATTAATTCTCCCAGTACCTCTTCAAATTGCAACAAAACTTCACACACTTAGCATGTGACATACAGCGTGTTTCTATTGAGCATACCGTATTTATCCGGTTAAAATTTAACCGGCTAATAGCGGTGAGCAGCGCGTTTCTATTGGATTGCATTTTCCTCAAAGTTTGATCAATCGTACGATTACAGCTAAGAGTCCGTTGACCTGGGTTGCTGCAAGGTATTGTGGGATGACCGAGGTCAATTTTTTTGCTCAAACACACGCACACTGCAGCCAGGGGTCACTAATTCCGATGACATGGTTTTGTTGATTTTCGTTTCTTTACCGGCTAATACCGCAACGGGCTGTTTCTATTGACGTCTTACGGTATAGCTCTCCGTAATTATCCTACAAAAAGAAGAATAATTAGCGGCTAAACTTTCTCCGCTAAAAAGACGGCTAATGGCAGAGAAGGTCAGTTTCTATTGGGCACTTCTACTCCATTAGCCGGTTCATTCCGGAAAACAAGCTTCAATAGAAACACGCCGATTCTCATCGTGCATCTGAATAAACTAAGATTTACAAAAGCGCAGGTAGACTTGTTTTCAGCACAGTTGTAATCCTCCCCTCCTCCAAAGTGGAATACATGTTAAAGCTAAACATCACCTTATTTATTAGAATGCAGATAAAAACTATAACCTAAAAGACACACAAATCTATGTCTACTATTTTCAAACCCGTTCATTTACACAATTCGTTCCGAGAAACAAACACAAATATCAAAACCATTTCATCGTTTCTCTGAATAGTACCACAATCTGTTCAATCTTAGTAAAAGTGCAAGGTATGTCAATTTAAAATTCCTGCCAGGATTCTACAAACACAAGGACGGAGACAAAACTGAACATGTATAGGCACTGTGAATTATATCAGTTTCAAAACAATTTGAAGTATTTGAGCTATGACAAGTACGCCAAAACTTAAAAGTATGCCAAGTGTTTAAAGTATGTCAAGAAACTGGTTCGTCTTTGCACAATACCATTGTTAAATCAAAATTTTTAAATGTAACACTGGAAAAAGCAGTGATCAAATTAAACAAACATTTGAAAAGGTTTGCAATCACAAATATATTATGTATAGTCGGGTATCCCGCACCTCGCCATAGTTAATGTTTTTGCATATTTTGTACTCAGTACGTCATCCAAATTCTATGAAATTCTACTCACATAAAGAGAAAATGCTGAAGATTCCAACAGAATAACAAGTTCAGTGATCGATGCGATTGTTTCCCAGCTATCGCCGTCAAACGTGAACGACGTCATTTTACTTGTGCGTCGTTATTGAGGCCCACACCTCGCCACCCCGCTCCGCCATAGACAATGCACGTTGAGGACGTGCGCGGAGGTTACACTGATCTCTATGTAAAAACATCAATGCATTGCTGTAACACGCGTTTCTGATTATTTTGAGATTTTCGATCCAAAATTCACTATTTTGTTTAATTTTGTGTGGTTTGGGAATACCGTGACCAGTGTTTAGCGTACTGCACACAACCCAACGCGTATTTTTTTGTTCAGTGCGCTTCTATTCCATTTTACGCAGGGTGGCGGTAGGGCCCCTGGCGAGGTGCGGGTACCCTACTATACTCTTTTGAGATATCTAGAGAAAAATAAACTTGTAACCAACACCCTCTAGATTTCAATAGTTGCTTCACTAAAATATATCACCAAATTTTGGGAGGTCAAAAGTTGCATGTTATATCTGTGCAGGAATCATCTTCATGAATGTCCCTGTTCAGTGGTCTCAACCCTCATTGTTACTTGAAGGTCGTGGGTTCAAACCCCAGCCAGGTGTATATATATCTCTGTACACAACCCAGTACCTGGTGGAGTCCAAATTACAGTTTATCCTTCACAGATGGTCTGGTTTACTTGGTCTATCAAAACAAGACTTTTGATTTGAAGGTTGCAGGTTCAAACCCCAGGAAGGTAGATTTGTTTAGTTGGCGAGGAAATAGAATTCTCGTGCCAGCAACAATTAAAGATAAACTGGAGTACTGGTCGATGATGGGAAAAAAAAATCAGAATTCTCCCATTTCTTTGGTTTCCCAGTGAAAGCTTATTACATTTGGATTGTAATGAGTCTGAATTATTTTTACAACTAACTGACAACTGCTTAAAATCTTGATATTTCCCTTTAAACTCGATTGTCAGACATGATGTGACCGTGTCACAAATTACTGTAAAGTAAAATTTGATATTTGAATTTCTATAAAGTTTTTGGCAAAGTACTGACAGTTAAGTACATCTTTGAATACAAATTTCAATAGAACTGTTTTCATACGTGATCTTTCAGTTTCATATCAATTCCATGGGAACAAGGAGCTTGTACAGAAGCCCAGTACATATCACACACAGAGATGATAAGTGCTTTACAGGACAGACGCACTGAAACAATGTTACTTTGAGTGAAGAGATTTTACTTTCTGAGCTTCTGTGGAAACCAGTCGTCTCCGAGTGTGTGATGTACTGGGGATGTGAACAAACCCATCGTCTCCAAGGAGTTACAAATGAAATATATAGAAAAAAACCCTGCAATGCTAAGATCAATACTGGACGGGACAGGATAACACATAATACAAATTGTCAGTAAAAGATTGAATTCAGGATTTCCAAGACCACCATTTCCCTTCATATCATTACCAAATGGTGGTTAAGAACTTTACAAATGGTGTGTTGAAAGTTTAAGATCCATATGTCATGAAGTTATTGTTTGATGAAAAAAAAACTAATAAGAATGTGCTACCAGAATATTGTTTCCATGAATTCAAATTTGGCTCAGAGAGGCGTTCGCATCACCAGCTGAGCGCTGCGGTCAGTGTCAGCTGCATGAACTCTGCATGACCTTCGGCTATTTTTTTTTGCCGTGCAAATCCGGAACCCAATCTTTAACACTGTTGTATCCAAGACCACAGGTTCGGAGGATGAGGCCACCCCGAAACACCTTTCCATAGGTTTTGTACAGGGGACTCGGACCAAGACCGAGACCAAGGCCACCCCGAAACACCTTTCCATAGGTTTTGTACAGGGGACTCGGACCAAGACCGGGACCGAGGCCACCCCGAAACACAACCTTTCCATAAGTTTTGTACAGGGACTCACACCAAGACCGAGACCGAGGCCACCCAGAACACAACCTTTCCATAGGTTTTGTACAGGGGACTCGGACCAAGACCAAGACCAAGGCCACCCCGAAACACAACCTTTCCATAGGTTTTGTACATGGGACTCGGACCAAGACCAGGACCGAGGCCACCCCGAAACACAACCTTTCCATAGGTTTTGTACAGGGGACTCGGACCAAGACCGAGACCGAGGCCACCAGAAATTGGCCTCGAGCCAGCCTTGAATACAACACTGTCAATTAATCTAAAAAAACATACAAAACAGTACAGTAAGTACAAATTCTCAAGATTTTAACAAATGTGTGCAAATATAAATGGTCATTACATTCCCATCATAGACAAAGTACAAGCACCAGCTTTAAACAAATCTAGCATGGTTAATAGTATCTTAATTACTCTTCTCAAAATGAAACATGAAATTTATTAAGCAACAAAAAAATATGATGTTATCAGGTATAGCTAGACAAAATACCTTCACTCTATCAATATTGAATTCTCTTATCACTTATCTATTTTGGTCACTCATTTGTAATATTCACCTACACCTTTATTTTGGTCTAAGATACAAGTTTAAATTTCTAACTTATGTACTCATAAGAATATGCACTCAAATAATTTGACCTCTCACCATACTTTGCTGGTAGTCATCGAAATAATATAATCCCAAAATGTCAGTCAGATCCGTGCTTTGCAGCAGCGTTATAAAAATCTT
>JZLH01S0088542.1:0-10103 GCA_001188425.1 Eucidaris tribuloides | reverse complement strand
TGTGTGTGTGTGTGTGTGTGTGTGTGTGTGTGTGTGTGTGTGTGTGTGTGTGTGTGTGTGTGTGTGTGTGTGTGTGTGTGTGTGTGTGTGTGTGTGTGTCGGGGGGGTGGGGTCGGGGTGGGGTGGCAGTATTTCCAGATTTCAACTTTACAAATGAATGTTCAGTTGTTCTGTTCTGATGTTTATTATCATTAGTCAGTACTGTATGGACACAAACAGAGCTTCTTGTAGGCTGATTTGCAAGTATAGGATATGACATAACACATTAAATAATTGCTTCTAGTTCTACAATTTCAGCATTAGGGGTTTGAACCAAGAACTTTCAAGTCCACGATTGATTGTGAATTATGTACAGCAGATAATAAAAAAAAATGCTTAAAGAAATATTTTCACCATATCATGTTTTCATCATTATGAAAGGCATTATCACTGTAACTACCTCACTCCTACACATTATTCTGTCTTCATAGAAGTATTTCATTTCCAATATCGCTCAATATTTCAAGAGATCTCACAAAATCCAGAACCGCAGGCAATACTTTCGTACCCACCCCCAACTGGAATAAAAAAATAAAGTCATGATCCGGTTGATCGTATAAGTCCTCTCCTTTCCACCCTGGACAAATTTACAGATCAAAATTGAACATCATATTTATATGCAACATATTTTCGTTTCACATCACATACAGACAATGCTTGCCATTTTTAATCTAAGGAGATACCGCGTCAGGTAATCAAGTTAATGCGTTTCATCCTCCGTAGCACTTGTCTCAATAGTCCAGCTTCCAGACTTAAGTATATTATACTACAGAGATTACTACCATCAATTGACTGCCTTGAACTAAGTCTAGTTTGGCCTGTGGTGAGGTTGACAGGGCATAGGCAGAGTGATGGTAAAAAAAGTCAGAGGGAGGGAGTGTACTAGTACTCTGGGGATGGCAATAGCAGTATATGGTCTGGAACTGAGACTAGGGTCTCCTTGGAATTGAGCTAGCCACTCGCCAATGTCGTATCGGTGTGGTCTCATCATTTTTAGATTTTAATCAATTTGGCCGTTCATTTCAAAGGAGGCCCCGGGGACAAACGAGGGGGGACAATTAAAGAGAATGCAAGGTAGAATTCGCTGCGATACGAGAGAACAAGCAACTGCATTATACGAGCAGAATTGCCCAATGAAAAGGATAAAACCCATTAGTGATTCTGAAAATTGAATGACATGAATTGTAAATGAATACTGGTACTACGCATATTTCAGTCATCCTGACTCATTACAAAATAAACAGGCATTTCCTTACTCAGGGTTGAACATCAAAATATACAATCAACAATTCACGAAAATGTAAATATTTGTATCGATAAATTCACTGTTTGTGGGACGATGTAATTCAATAGTTGTGACATTTACGGTATATAGTTAAATCTGCCAACGTACAGGAAGGGAAAATTGTCAACAGCACGAAAGGTAAAGAGTTCTCCCTACCATAAAAAATATGACATATTTTCATTATGTTGATTCAATTACCACATCAATATTAGAATAGTTGGCTATTCATACAATTGGGTCATAAAAATGCGATAATTAATTTATGTTTGGCGTACAGGTGTACATTACATGTACAGGTACATGCAAACTCATCAAAGGCAATAGCTTCATGTATCTCACAATCTTGTAGCAGCTATTTTCTTGACACGATTGCGGCAAAAACTGGCAAGCGCGACAAGATTGAAGTGACGGGGGGGCGGGGGGGGGCGGGGGTAAGGCTGCTATAGGAAAGATTTGTTGAAGGGTAGTCAGGCACAATACGTTTGAAATATATGTTTATTTATATTTCATGAATGTTAAATCAAACACACACAAAAAATCCAACATTTTTCATTGTTTTTATTTTTCAATCTAATTGCCGTTTCTGAGTTAAGATAATGCGAGGATTATTCTTAATTCCCAGCATTAAATGGGGAAGGGTTAGGTACCTACAAAATATCCCCCCCCTTGCGGCTTATAATTGGGATGTTTGAATTGATATAAGAATTTCCAATCATCGATGTATTGTAATAATGCTCAGCTGAGTACAGAGCTGTTGCCTGCTTCTTCAGAGGAAAAGCTACAAAGAGTGCCAATTTCATGATTTAAAGAGAAAAGATCAAAGAGAACAAAACTTTTGAGTGCTTTGTTACTTCAGTGCCAAGAGGTGGGTTGAGCGTAGGGGGATGGGAAAAATGGTTTATGACAGGTTGATGGGTTATTAAATCATATAATTACGCCATTATGTTTTCCATTATTTTCTCAAAAGTCAAATTCTGTGGAACAATGTAAGAAGTTCAAAGCTGTGATCCTCAACATGAAATGTGGAAAACTAATGACTAATATTACAGCAACATTAATCAGTCACATACTAGTATTATCATAATTCTTTATGAGTTATACCCTGCAACCTTCACTTGCCTGACGAACTGTGTGTTGGGGACACTATGAGGGGGCGCACTTCCTCTGCGTACTTTTTCTCCCGGTCTTCCTCCAGGACCCTTGTCGTTCTTCGTTTGTGCTGCACCCATAAGTGGCCTGGTTACTGGTTATGCTCTGTCGTTTTTTTTTGAGTATGGCACGCTGGGGAAAGGAAAAGACACAGACATGTACAAAGTGAATGGATAATGATTACAAGATCAGTGAAATTAAACATATTTTTGTGGATTACACCGACAGATAACTTTGCAGAACTTTGCCAACGAGACCTTTAACCCGTTTAGGGCACGATCTTGTTTTTGCTTTCCCACAGACTCCCGTGACGAGATATCTCGTCACTCTGTTCACGGGTTAACCCTAAGACTGGGGGGGGGGGCCAAAAGGCCCTCCCCTCGACATATTTTTTGCAATTAAATTTTTATACGCGAGAAGCTATTGGCCGCGATATTTTCATGACTTTTTTCTTTGAAGTTCTTGCGCATCTTAAGCCCCAATTTGCGACGCCTGGGTACCGCGTTCCGAAATTACGGGCAACTATTTCGTACTTGCATTGTCACACCAAAAATCGCTCAAAACATGAAATTGTGTGTTATTTCAATGCAAATTGTGATTTTCAGCCCCAAATTCATAAATGTATGATTATTTTTACTTTTACTGATTGAAATTAACTAACTTTTATGCTGTTTATGACCGAAATATATCGCTCGCCGACAATTCTCCATTGAAAAAACAATAAAAAACAAAAAGTCGTTAAAAACAAAAAATACATTAAGAAATTCAAAAAACAATCACAATACATAGAAAACATTTTAATGCTGCCTTCAATCAAGAATCTCGCAAAGAGTCTTAAAACAAAAAATGCAGCATTTCAAGGGCTTTACTTAATGATTTACAGCCAAATTCTAATTTCATGCCATTAAATTAGCCATAATTTTAATTAATTAACATAGAGACAATTCGGCTGCGCCGCAGCCGATGGGGTATGCCTCCGCACCCCCGGTCCAATCTTAAACTTTTGAATGTATGCGGGCATTGCCTAACCTTTGACCGCTTCAACTCTGAAATTTCATTTATGCCCATAATACATACTTCACTCAAATTAACATCAATATTTGATAAGCTGTTCTCAAGATTATCATGCGGTAAGATATTAAGTATGCGGTCCTCATGACCTTCGGATCCTTTAGCCCCAAAATTATCGCATTCAGTTCATTGGCTACCTGTATAACACTTACATGTACTTCACCCCAGTTACATCAATATTCGATAAAGCGCTTCTCATGTTATCGTCGCGTAACAGACACAAAGTATGCGGCATTGTGACCTTCGACTCTTTGACCTTTTAACCCTGAAATCTGATTGTTTCATTGATACCTTTATAATACATACTTACCCAAGTTACATGAAAATCCCAAACTGGCCGTTCTCAAGTTATCACGCACGAGCCCAAATCAGACATTATTTAAAGACCGGGACTTTGGACCTTCAGCTCCTAAATCTAATCAGTTCATTGGTGGCCTCATAATACATACTCTCACCTGAACCAAGCCACTCTCAAGTTAATCGCCAGTTAACGAGCCCAAAAAATCAGGACATACTTTAGGGCTCTGCGTGACTTTTGACCTTTCAGCTCCAAAAATCTAAATCAGTACATTGGTGGCCTCATAATACATTACTTCACCCAAGTTACATGACAATCCGACCAGCGTTCTCAAGTTATCGTCTAACGAGCCCAAATCAGACATCTTTTTAGGCCCGTGACCTTTGACCTTTTGGACCTTTTCAGCCTCCAAAATCTAATACAGTTCATTGGTGGCTCAATAATACATACTTTCACCAAAAGTATACATGAAAATTCATGGGCGTTCTCAAGTTTATTCGCGGTAACGAGCCCAAATCAGACACTATTTATGGCCCCTGCCACCTTTGACCTTGACCTTAGAACTTCCGAAATCTAATTCAAATCATTGGTGGCTCATCAACCTCCACCATACTTCACCAAGTTACATGACAATCGACCAGCCGTTCTCAAGTAATCGTCGGTAACGAGCCCAAATCAGACATTTTTTAGGCCCGGTTGACCTTTGCACCTATTGACCTTCAGCCCTCCAAAATCTAATCAGTTCATTGGTGGCCTCATCAATATATACTTCATTCCACAGTTACAATGAAAATTCAACTGGGCGTTTCTCAAGTTATCGCGCGCGTTAAACGAGCCCAAACTCGACAGATTTTAGGTCTCGTGGTGACCTTTGACCTTTGACCTTTCAGCTCAAAATCTAATCAGTTCATTGGATGCCTCACTAATACATACTTTCAATCAAGTTACATGAAAATCCAAACTGGCCGCGTTCTCAAGTTATCGTGCGTAACGAGCCCAAATCAGACATTATTTTTAAGGCCGGTGACCTTTACCTTTGACCTTTCAGCTCCAAGATCTAATCAGTTCATTGGTGGCTCATTAGTACATACTTGCGTCCTAGTTACATCAAATCCGATCTGGGGGTTCTCAAGTTATCGCGGGTAACGAGATCCGGTAACGGACGGACGTGCGCACGGACGGAAAACGGACGGACAACCCGAAAACATAAATGCCTCCGCGCAACTTCGTTTGCTGGAGGATAAAAAATAAATTTTGAACTAATTTTTAACAAATCAAATATACAATTCTGTTAGATTATGTCATGGTGAGTGTGTGTCGACTTTCATTCGCGAATCGCGCGATTCAACGGCCGAGATCTGAACGGCGGGGGGGGCCCCCCCAGTCTTTCCAGCCTCCAAAATACCCAGTCTTATTAGGTTAAACTTGGTTCACTGCAAAAGGGCATTAAATGGTCATAGAAGAGCCCCTTCTGTGATTAAGATAAACAATGCTTAATAAAAAACATCCTCAAAAACGGCAGACAATCTCATATCATTTGATTAATATAACAGAATTAAAGACAGAGATACATTGTACAGTTGTACCTGTTGCCGTTCATGTGTATCCGATTGTTACCAGACTTTGAAACCTCCAGAAGCAAGGTCGCATTTTCACCTTTTGCGCATTTCTTATTGTTACAAGTTTTCTAAATACTACTACAAACATGTGCTAACAGAGTTGATGATGAAACATGCATGTATTCACTGCGTAGTAGAAAGCATAATCTTGTTGATTTCCCACGGTTTGGTGGCAAGAACCGCAACCATTTTAATGAAATCAGGATCTTGTATGTAGATAGTGTAACTTTTTTCAGTGCAAGCCGACATGATAAAATATGTTGACACTGTTGAACAAGTGTCTAACTTTCGCAGTCTTTACTTTCGCACCAACATACGACCCATTAAAGACCGCACCAGTTGCAAAACACCGACATCTCTTAAATAATACGAAAGTAGCACTGATGAGTAAAGCCCACATTCAAAAATATCACACTTAAGTTCTGCTAGTTTTGTTGACAATCAGTAATATGGGGTTGTTGAATTCCTTTTCTAACATGTATATTATTCAAGTACTTTTGCTTTCTTATTTACTGCTCCCAGCGTAATGGATGAGTACAGGAAATATTAAAGGCATTTAAGAAGGCTTTCAAGCCGCCATATACAATGTGGAAAGCTAATACAATTATGATATTCAATTTTTTCCCACGGCAAATTTTAACTAGAGTAGAGTTCAGGATTTGCACCGCCACCATAAAATGGCAAAATGAAATGAAAATTAGCTCAAATCTTCACAATGTGAAGATCAGTATGAATAACCACCTGTCATAGAAACCTTTGGCTAGAATACACAGTTTTGGTGAACATCTGGGCCATGATTCAAAATTCAAACTTTGCACAGTCGACGCCACTTTCTGTTCAAGACCCGAGCATGTCTGATCGGCCGCTAGCGCGAGGTCACGCCCAGAGTTCACCGCTTGACAACTGCGCTCTGCTGAATGTACACAAAACCGTTGTTCCTGCAATTTGAGCAAACTTAAAAACTCATGCGAAAGTAACAATTTTCTGGCAGCATATTGCTTATTAGTTTTTCTCATTAAAAACAATAAGTTGGCTGACTGTATGGATCTCAAACTTTCAACACACACCATCTGTTATTGTGCGCTTTCATATCATAATAAAGCGGAAATGTAAGGACTTGCATATTCTGAAATCTATCTTTAAACATGGACCACCCTGTATGAATGCAAATACATGTCTTTGTTATTTTTAGTTTGTTTTTTGTTTGTTTGTTGATACGTTTCTTTGTTTTGATTGTTTATCAAGTGGGCAGTGCCCAGGAGCTTCAAGGAAAATGTCCCTTAATAGATTTAATTTAGTGTTCACACAGTTGGTTAGCAGCCTAAATTATTCAATCATGCCAAAGTCTCAAAATAGCTGACAAGTGATTGATGCCCTCTACAACCGGACACCTTCTGTCAGAATCATAGTCATCTTCATCAATTTTCTTAATCCCATTCACATTTTACACAACTGAGCCGCATTTAACCATAGAGAACAAGTACGATTATATCTATATACGTGGGGTCTGATTGCGAGATTATTGTCGGTTGTCCGGCAGAAGGGCCTGCATATGTTCTCGGGCAAAGCGGCCTCAACAGTAAATTTTCTCTCAATTGAGAAATATTGGCTTATTTAATATTTGCTCTTTAACAGACTGATAGAAGGATCATAAAAATATCACACTACTTTTATTTCATAGTGCAGAGGGCAATGACTTTGAAGCATCATAGACAATTTAGCTGTTAAGGCCCTTTTGCCAGGAGCATTATACTAGACTGGACAAACCGACGTTATGTTACTATCAAAATTAAATCGACTCTGATGGGTTAACAGCCACTGATTAAAAATACGCTCCCAGTCATTCGCCCATTCATTTCTTTTAGCCCTATTGCTATCCTATCTATTTGTTTTTTTTTTTTTTCTTCTTTTTAATTGACTCACTGCAGAAACAAGTGACCTGTATTAATGGATCATTTTATTCCAATTTATGTTTTGAGCTTGTTGTCGAAGCTTTGAAAAATTACAAACATAAATCAATGCATGTGAGTTGCCCATACAAAATGTTGAAATTACACTGTACTGTATCTTTTCATTCAAACTGCGGGGATAAACATGTTTTTATCTGAAATCAGAAATTGTAAACTTGTGACTAGTTGGCAGTGGATGCAACAGGTGAAGAATTCAATGGACCTGCAGTTTCTGTCTTGGAATTGCAACCCAATTGAAATATTTTTGACCCCACCACTTTTGTATCTCAGATTGATTCTATTTTAAAAGAGAGGCACAATCAGAAGAAATATACAGATGAATGCCATGTCAGAAATAGGCCAGATAGCATCTGCCTACACAATTTACCTGATTAAGTATGAGGCACTCCTTTGTTATCAGGGGCTCGCCAACAATCACAACTTTCAATCAGGAGATTTCAAAAATGGGAATCGGGCTAACATTCATATATTTTTTTTCTCCAGGAAATGGGAAGAGCAGTAAATATACATGGATATTCTTTCCTGCCAGAATATTCAGGGAACTTCGCGTATTGTAATAATACCTATTATTAGACTAGTTGTGATCCTACAGGAAAGTGCGGTGGGGAGCAAAAAATGCCTTGCAAAGATGTGCTCATTCACGTGAAAACAGGCAGGCCTGGCCACTGTACCGTAGAAAGCTCGGTAAACTAATCACTTTCCAACAGAGAACTGTGGAATTGGGCGATTCCTTTTTGGCCTGTTAGTCACGGTGTCAATGAATAGTTCTACGACATTGCTTATGTTGGCTGATACGCAAAATTTTTTACAGGGGACATGCAAGATGGCTGGTACAAGCAATTATTATATTAGGCGCTTCCATTTATGCCTTAGTTTACTCTATTGATGTGAAGGATCAAATTTTCTGCCAGATCTTATTATGCTCCTACAAAAAACATGGTTGAATTCAAGAATTTACTCCTTAAATTACTTTTGGCCTCAACTTCAGAGAGGAAAGTATGAGTGCTATGTACTTTTAGAAACATGCTACCGAATCCCAGAATCACAACTGCTGCAAGTCAACGCGACTATTTACCACATTTACATGAAACTTGTATTTTGCAAACTTATTGCTTTGCTTTTGTTGGCCTGACTGGTCATTTTTATACCGTACCTGTTTTTCTAGTTTCTGCTATCTATCGGCATTATGTAAGCGACGGCCAGCCGTCACATCGTCCATGATGCCCTCCAGGCGCGAGCCCCTCCTGGGCTGCCGAGCCCCAATCCTGTATGATGGTTGGCCTGGTAGAACACCCCCTTCCCCCCATCCCCCCTCCCCTCCTCCCTCCATCCCTCCCCCCAGCAACTTACTCAAATAATGTAGGACAACTACACCCAGACCAACTACCACAATTACAAAACACCCAACTAACCAGACACATTTGAAGGAAACTCACAAATTAAAGCAATACCTGTTCTTTCTAGTTTCTGCTGACTGATGGCCGTTAGTGTGAGGAGCAGCTGTCATCGTCGATGATGCTCCGGCGCGAAGCCCCTCCTGGGCTGGAGCCCAGTCCTGATGAGTTGAGCCGTCCGTTTGCGCTGGCGAAGAACATCAAAAGAAGAGATAGAAAAAAAGTTTTGAAAATGTCAAATATCAAATTTACTATTTCCTTTAAAGCAATGTTAAAAACTACAAACCACAAACAAAATTCGGAAATACATGTACACACAGCTCCAAAACATTTGAAGTGTCAAATTCAATATTCTTTGACATCAATGTTGATAAACTACAAATACTATACAGAAAGATTTTTCTCTTTATATTTTGCTGTGGTTTATTTTTGCGCATTTTGCCCAGCCGAAACAAACACAACAATTTTCACTTCTGTCATGCTACAAAGTCTATGGCAAATGGCAATAAAATCACGGACAATAAACTTCTCGCAAATTCCTGTCTTGACAGCCAATATGGTAAAAATATAATGCGTTGTATACAGTTGTTGTATGTGGGTCAATGTGGTGCGCTCTACAATGATATAGCACTTTTTGACATTACAGGAACACTGTCACCTACAGCACATACAATATACTTGTCATGATCTCAGACAAAGCTGCCAAAAGTCAACATTATTTGTGATTCTGTACTCTTTTATTTTGCCATCGATACTTTTCATAAGAAAGATACACTGCTAGCGCTTAAATAACAGAATAACATTTCTTATTGCCAGCAATATATTCTTTCCATGCCAAAATTTGTAGTAGAACAGTAGATTGAATGGAATCAGAAGCTCATATTGCATTAAAAGTGTCCCGACTATTGATATCGATTAGCTGTATTGCATACCATGTACCTTGGGCACATGCTCATAAAGCAAACTGATTTACTTGCATGCTTAGCTATAAGTGATTGTCCAAGCATTCATGCATTAAATACACACGTAAAATTCATTGCCAATTCAATTCAAACATTCAAAAACATTTCAAGTTTTTAACAAATTTTATTTCCATCGTAAGATTATTGCTGGGCATCCCTATGAATTCATGACAAGTGACAGTTATGTGCTACCTCACCCCCCCTCCCCGCATAAAAGAAAATGCTTCAACTCAGAATGATCTTGAGTCTTAATCTTTAAGCAACAATATTCATATAAAGCCTTGTCATACCATTCCATATTGAATTATCTCTCTCT
>JZLH01S0088541.1:107501-144403 GCA_001188425.1 Eucidaris tribuloides | reverse complement strand
AGATCGACCGATTGTTCACTTTTGTCTAAAGCAACCAAATTCTGGCTCAGATGTTGAGTTGATTATAATACATAACAAGATTTAGATATTGGGCCCGTCGAGTAATTGTGCCAAGGAGAGCCTGTGCAGCCATTTTATCAAAAATGGCCGCCTTGAAAAATTGTTTTTTTAGAATTCGGAAGATAAGCTTTGTAACGGAAGCAATATTTTTGCCATGTGTATGACATCATTATTAAAGGGGACCTAAAAATTTATCTACAAGATGAACCCTTTTTAAGAAGATTCAAGTGAATTATACTTGAAATTTATGGGCAAAAATGTGATTTTTTTTTTACGATTTTTTCGCAAAAAATATGAATAATAACTCCAAAATATTATTTGCCATATAATTTCAAACCCTTTCAATTTATGAAATCTCATGTTTTATCAAAACTGCCCACAATATCTATGTCCAATAACTTGTGAAAATTCTGAGATTCTTGCTGTATGGAAAAAGAAATTTCGGCCCGCTAATCAAAGTTGAATGACATTGATATTTAGTTAAACCGTAACAAATGCTATATACGCCAAATGTATGCAATGGGTGTGTATATCAATAGTTTGTAGCAATAATGTAGCAGATATCAGTTCTATTCCTAAGCAGCTTAATTAGGCAATATCAAACCTTTTATTGATTAACGTTGTTCTAAAAGTACCAAAACTTGACACAGACATTATAAATATATAGATAAACAAATTTAGACATGGCCTTCGAGATAAATTTGCTCAGGAGAGGCCGTGTCAGCCATTTTCGCAAATGGCCATTTCACATTCCTGTATAATTATGAATTGCCATTCATTGGCCCATTCATGATGAAATTGTCGTCGCTGCACTACATGAAAATACACGTTACTTATAACTATTAGCTATCGATTTCTAGGATAATCAATTTTAATCAAATAATCACTAAAGTGCCAATTTAATAGATTCTTATCAAAATAAAAAATATAAAAACTAAAATACTAAGGTTAAAAATCTAAAAAAAAAATAAATAAATAAAGTGATGCTTGGTACTTGTAAAAATCATTATCCAAAATCATTTCCAAGAAATAATCTGGTACGTTGCCAAATTGGAAGATGCGAAAATCTTTGATGAAACTTTAATAAACACTGAATGTAAAACTGACTGGAAAAATAATAATAATAATAATAATAATAAAATAATAAATCCTCATCAAGCATAAATCATCATTGATAGGCTAAATATAATTACTTACACTATATCATTCAAAGTATCAAGAATAACATACACTTACGCAGCAATTAGCACACCACACACACACCACACACACCACACACACACACAAAATATTATAACATTATCGGAAGATTGATATCTATGGGAATGAGAGCACTAGTAGGCTGGCGCCAAGTCTGCTTGTGCAACAACGCTGTTCATCTATAAAGTGGTTGAAGATCGCAGTGAAAATGTAACTTATTGTCTCTGTCTGCAGAAACTGATTATCTTGTGCCCTGAGGAGCCCATATGACAGAATACCGATCATTACCGCCCGTCCCCCCATTCGACCACGACCACTCCTCCTTCTTCGATTGCGTTTGTTAAACATGGACGCTAGAGTAGTAGGCCCATGGTTTATATCAGGGAATAACCAATCTGAGATGAGAGTACGTAAGTCCAAAGAGATGGGGGTTAATTGGGAATTGTTGTGATTATCATGTTTTCGCGAAGCACGCTCGGGCCGCAGATCGCCGAGTTATCTGCAGACAAGTATTCCAATTTCACTGCCGATTTTCAACAATTATTAATCGATAGAATGTTACCATTTGCAAAACGGGATAGGCAGAAGAGATGAAGGCAAGTAAACAAGAGTGTAAAGACGCGAACGTAAAGAAGGCAGTGCAAAGGTCAAGAGTGGGGAATATGATGAACTGTACTGAGAAGTTTGGACGGCCAAAGGAGGGAGAACAAGATCTAAACAGATAGCAAAGGCAGCGAAGAAGGGGCTATGTTAAAGTATGTTGCAGGTTAGGTTGATAAAGGGATAAGACGAGGATGTTTTGAAAGCAGAAATCTACAAAGATGACATGATATTTGGAGAAAGTGATGAAGAAAACGCTGAGAGGGGAAAAGATAGATGCTACCAGACATACTGGATGTGGAGGTACCTATCGTTTAGAATATGTAGAGAGGGCAAATAAAAAGAATGAAGAAATTGGATAAGGCTATACATCCAGACGAATATACCAATGGGGGCATTGGATGTGTTTGGGTGGCATGGGGTGGATTTCCTGACAAAGCTGTGCGAATAGGATCTTGGATTAGTGAAAGATGCCTGATGACTGGAGGAAAGCATGTAAGTGTCATTTTTATAAATCAGGTACAGATTGGAGAGTTTAAAAGTAATTATAGAGGAATAAAGTGTAATGAGTCATCATACTAACGGAGGCTCTGGGAAAGAGTGGTGAAAGATACGCTGAAGAAAATAAAATGTCAATTCTTGTGAGGAGCAAGTACGGCTTTATGCCAAGTAGGATTACGACGGATGCCAATAAATTTGCGAAAAGAGGGGCATTGCTGTGTTTGCAGATCTTGAGAAGGCATATGACAGAACGCCAATGAGAGGAGTTATGGTAGTTGCCTGCAACGAAATCAGGTGGTAGTAAAAGTAAGTGAGGATATGGCAAGATATGTAAGAAGCATGCTAGCCGTGAGGTGTGCAGTACGGTGACTGGAACTGATTTAAGTGAGAGTTGATGGCACGCAAGGATTGCGCTGAGCCCTTTCTAGATTGGCAAGTGGTGATGGACATAGCAGGCGGACGTATTAGTGGGGAATGCCCCATGAACCGGCCATTATCTCGCAAAGATGAATTTGTGATTATTTTGGCTCTGATGCAGGGAGTAGATTGAGGACAATTTGGAAAGTTGGAAATATGCCTAATAGAGGAATGATTGTAAATAAGAGCCAGACAAAAGCAGCAGCACATATTGTGTTTATTGATGGCTGGCAGGTGAGATACGGTTGAATACTGCAAATACTTAGGCTCGAGCATTGCAAAGTAATGGGGCGACTGTAACAAGAAAGAGCAGAGAAGAAAGAATCCATTCAGGGCGCTGAATCCTATGGAAGAGAGTTACAAAGAAGTGATGTGTGGGCAGACAAAATTAGTGGCAAGAAGAAAAGGGGAACATCAGCTATAATATGACAGTGGTAAAACTCAGCCCATGATGTACAGACTTGAGACAGTCCCTCTCACAATTGGCCGATATTTTGGACTTAACCGCCGGACTAATACGACCAATATGCAGGGATGATTTGCTGTCCACAAAGGTCGATCATAATGCGTGTTCAGTTAACTCTTTACACGCTGAATTTATTTTGAGGAGATAATAATGACAGTTATTCTTTTCACCTTTTCTTTGAATTTCACTTTCCGTTTTGTGGTAATGGAAATAGTTATTTTTCTACAGATCTTACTTAAGCAAACTAGCTATTTTTTTGTCTCCTGTGCAAAAGTGAAGAGAAAACATAATTATTACGATTGTTCAATTTAATTGTACGAATGTGCACAGGAAACTGTTTAGCATGCCGAGGGTTGTGGAAGACCCGGTTAGAAAATTGTCGAACTTTGCTGTCTGACATATCTGACAGTGTTTAAATGGACAAATAAACACCTTAGGACAAAAAAGTTCCGACAGTTACGCTGCCACTAGTAAAATATGTGCAGATACAAATTGGCCAATTAATTAATTTTCACTTTTTTCAAGCACTTAATAATTGTTTTAAACTGCAATTTTTTCAGGGCTTCATTTTTAGACTGTATCAGAGACACTGGTAGCATAGAGAATCATGTGGCTTAGATTTTTTTTTTTAAATTGGAAACATTGTTATACAATGGCTTTAAGCAGGCAAACACGACACACACAACACACACACACACACACACACACACACACACACACACACACCCACACACACACATGCATACACATGCGCGCACACACGCATACACACACACACACATACACACATACAAAACACATACACACAGGTACACACATACTTAAACACATATGCATACACACAAATACACACACATACATACATGCATACATACACACATACACATACACACTCTCGCACACACAAAAAACACAAACACAATACTTTATTCCGGCATAAATGTTATACATGGGGTTAGATTTAGAATAAATTCCACGAGAGAGCGGCAGGAAGGAAGCATTTTATGGGGGTGGGGTGTTGTTAGAATTGGTATGAGAGGGGGTTCCAGGTTGATCTGTATGTGGGGGGGGGCAGTGCCTTACACGTACAAATAAAAAATGAAATGCTATTTCTCAAACATGTTTTCTAATGCACCCTCATTTCATAAAACCAAGTCTGGTTGATTAGACATTTTGTTGATCCGAGGACTTAAGTACACTACTAAAACTCCACGGAACATGAATATCATTATTCAGCTGTTTTTTTTTCTGCTTAAAATTAATGCAATATTTTTCAAAAACTTAAAAATATGGTATCTTTGGCGTTTAATACGTGTTCAATCAACCGTGACATAATGGATATGGTAAAAAAAAAGACATTCCTACGTTTCAAAACATGCTTGCTGTGGAATTTAATGAAAATAAGCATTCAAAAGATGTTAAAATGGCCAATTTCTCCATTTTGTTGTGTGCTCAGTCAACCGTGAAGATATGCACACAATTCATACACTTTGTCAGCTAGTACCTGGAAAGCACCTTGCATACCCTGATGTGGCAAAAAATGTTAAATCTGCCTGTGTATCGTTAACTGAAAGTCATGAAATTAGGCATGTGAACTTTAAAAAGTGACCATTTTGCCTTTAAATCGTGCTCACTGAAGCGTGAAGAGATGTCTACCTCTGAATTTCTCACGAAAGGTAGCTAATAGGTACAGTAACATGCGTACCTGATTTTAGTTTGTCAAAGTTCATGTTTTGGAATTTACAAACACTTGTTTTAGGGGGAACTTACTTTTTTTTTAAACACACAAAAACCTGATAGATTTTGATCTAATGTCATTTATCATTAAATTAACATCAGAATTGTCTGTCTAATAACGCGCGTGACCACCACGTGACTCAACAACAACAACAATACCGCCATTTATAAACACAGGTTTTAGCGTCGAATCGGACGCTACAAAATGCTCAGCATTACTGAAATACTTAGATTATAATTGTTGCACCTGGGGTGAGCAAATATTAATCCCAGATGTACCGTTCACGGAAAAATGCCAACTTCTAAAATGTCTTTCAAGTATTCCATAATTATTAGCATGAGTGTTTTGGGTTTTACCATGAAACTCTTGAAATTATGGTTTCTATACAAAATACTGATTTTTTTTTTATGCCATACCATTTTTGTTTTACTTTTCTGTGATCACAAACACACCCCTACCCCCCCCCAAAAAAAAAATCATTTTTCCCCATACCTCTCGTTGGCGGATTATTATTCACAAGTAATAATTATTCTAAAAGAAAAGGGTAGTTCAAGAATATGCATGCTAACCAGTCAAAAAATATCAGCAACTTGACACAAAATTAAGGGTAATCTTTTGGTAAATTTTTGAATGTACCCATGTCCCATTTTTTTTTTTGGGGGGGGGGGAGGGAGGGTACTTCCCCTTCAATTGAAAATAAGTTGCCGTCCTTGATTGCTAGTTTCTTTCTTTTTTTTTTCTTCTCATGAATGTGTAAGGTAAATATTTTGCGACAGTGTCATATTGTTTCAGTTAGATGATTCTCACGAAAGTCTAAATATTGATTGCTGTAATTTTTTTATGGCAAAATGTCATATATTCATAATCTCTTTTTTTTTCGCAAAATGCCATTATATCCATATTGAATTCCGATCAAGGAGACGAGACGGACCATCCCATCAATTTTTTCCCCCGTGCATTGCATGCTAGTGCGTTTGTGTTTAATAATTATGTTTAATTTCTTTAAGTAATTTCTGCGACACGAGTGTTTTGGACAGGTGTGTGTGCGTTAGAAATGTAGAATTATTATTTTTATTATTATTATTATTATTATTATTATTATTATTATTATTATTATTATTATTATTATTGTTATTATTATTATTATTATTATTATTATTATTATTATTATTATCATCATCATCATCATCGTCATCATCATCATCATTATTAATATTATTATCATTGTAGTGCGCGCTTGGCCTGCCTGAAGTCATTTCGCAACTATAGAGTTTTATGGGCGCAACCATTTTGAGCATGGTATGCACGCTGATTGGCTGAGAGGATATATTGGGTTTTGACATGAAAGTCATGTGGATATATCGGGTTTTGCCATGAAACCATGTTTTGTCGTAATTATCAAATCACAGGTCATGGAGAATTTTTGAAAAAAAATGCTAGCATGCACCTGCCCTGCCTTAGGTCACTGTGCATCTGTAGAATTTCAAGGGCGCCGCCATGTTGGGAATGATAGGCACGCTGATCGGCTGAGTGGATATATTGGGTTTTCAAATGTAAGTCAGGTGGCGTTTATTTGGTTTTGCCATAAAACTGTGTTTTCAAAATCACCAAATTAGATGTTAAAGTGAATTTTCGAAAAAAAAAATGAAAATGCATGCCAGTTAGATCTCTCGCCACCCAACATTTTGCTTACCGTTTTTGAAAAAAAAATGGAAAAAAAATGGCGTTTATTGGCTTTTGCTATGAAACTCTTCAAACATATTGTGAAAGGGGCAACGTTATTCATGTAACATCAACCATTCCCCTCAGCACCGCCAAAATGCCCAATTCTTCTCGGTGTTGAAACTGTCATTCCAGTAGGCCCAATCGTTGAAAACAGCGACTGGTCTGCTTGGGTCCTAAAATAGTTGGCAGAAGAATTCCACACTATTAAATTGCATTAAAGTGTAGTTTTTGTTCTCACTTGCTTTTGAACGAGATGTAAAAGTATCTTGAAAAGTATCTATCAAAACACGGGGTTGTCCTTTTGCTGATTTAGTTATGCCCTTGGCAATCGATGTTTTTCGTGGTCGTTTTCGTTTTGGACCGACCACTTTGCCATTCCAAAAGGATCACTTTTGAAACTTTGTTCAAATTAGTGAAACATTGGTGTTTCATATCTTTAAAGATCGTGTCCATGATCTGCACATGCCGGAATCAACTTTTCGACCAACTTACGCTAAAATCATTTATAACGTAAGGATTTAACTTCAGAGTTTGCCACCTCTCTCAAAACTTTTTTCGGAGATTTTTTTTTTTTTACGAACTCTAAAAAAATCAAACAGGATGCACTGACGTAACGTCGCTCATCAAGAAGAATGGTGAACAGCTGTTAAACTAATTTTACTGCTGGTCCCGATTCATGCATTCGAGTAAAAGCTGAATTCAGGTTTACGATTGTCAAACAATCTTTTTTTTGGTTTGACAACACCAAACTCAAAATTGATTTGATGAAAGCTACATCAAATGTGTGAAACTTAGAAAACCGTTACAAAATAATACACGAGCAACGCTTCAATTTCAGGGGATTATCTTTTATATTTCAACCTACAATAAATATTACACCATGTTAATCCCTAATTTTGACCATCGCATTTTGGTACACATATCCGCACTTGGAAGTGGCGTAGAGTGGTCAGCATACCTGCAGGTATGATTTGCTGTCGAAAGGGATCGATAATTATGTATGCTCCATTAAGCAGGCACACACAGAACAGGACACACACACACACACACACACACACACACACACATATACACACACATACACACAGGCACACACACATATTTACACATATACGCATACACACATACATACATACATACATACATACATACATACATACAGACATACACACACACTCTCTCACACACAAAAGCACAAACACAACACTTTATTCCGGCATAAATCTTATACACAGGGTTAGATTTAGAATAAATTCCACGAAATAGCGGCAGCGAACAAGCATTTTATAGGGTTCGGGTGGTGTTGATGTTGGTGTGAGAGGGGGTTCCGGGTTGATGTGTATGTGGGAGGGGGGGGGGTTGCCCTTCCACGTTGAAATTGATTAAAATGCTTGGTCTCAAACACGATTTCTAATGCACGCTCATTTCATTAAACCAAGTCTGGTTGTTTAGACATGTTGTTGGTCTGAAGTCTACAAATAAAACTCCACGTAACATGCATTCACAATTTACGATTTCACTTATTTCTGTACTAGTGAGAATCGTTATAATATAGCCAGGATTGATGGTTCAGAAATTAGGGAAGAAATACCTCGGGGAATTATGGTTAAATGGTTAAATGGTTCAAAACAATTGAAACAAAATGATCTCGAGAACTCTTTATAGAAACTTGAAAAGATATGTTTTCATTCATTTTGAGAAAACTTGTATTAATCTATAAAATTTAACACTTATTTTTCTCATTGGAAATGGGAGGGGGGGTGTTTGTTTAGGGCACCCCCTTAAGTCAAAGTGGGAGCCATCATACCCTTGTATAACAACAACAAATAACAAATAACGCACCCTTTAAGATCCTTAATACTCTCTTAGCTTTGAGCCTCGATATTTTTTAAGAACATTAAACTATTATGATTGATCCCTTTGAGAACACTGACAAGTTTGAGGCTAATCTTATAATCCTGTTATTGATCTTGCAATGCAATTTAAATCCGTCTTTGGTACGTGTGCGCTGTGCAACGCATGTCGAGTTGATAAGACACTTTAAAACTTTTTTTTTCAAAAAGTAACACTAGTTGGAGTTAGGCCTTTGTTTTCGTATTTGAGTTGGTTGGGTACTTTTCTTTTTTGAGAGTTAATGTGTGGATATCAAGCTGAGTATCGAAACTATAAACTTAAGAATGATGTCTGTAACCTTTTGTCCCAATGGTGATGTACAGTCGTATAATATTTATTCTTATATGCCGAAGATAGCTACATTCAGTGTTAACTATGTGTTTGCAAGATTTACGTCCAAGTTTTGTATAGGCTTCATGCAGCACATACTTATATTTTCATACATTATATTAACATATCTGTACAGGAAATCTGCTGGGAACAAGAGGCATTAAAAGACGTGCCATCGGTGACGCACACCCGGAAGTCAAAACGAAAGGTATAATAAAAGATGATGTATTGATGTGGTATATATTTTCACTGAAATCTGGTTATGTTTTCTTTATTTTCTACCACTGCCTTTTTCGCCGTATTCTTGCAGCTGCAGGAAAGGGATCTAACAACTCAAAACTTACCATCGGTCGGGTTACAATCTGATTTGACTTGAACTTGACATGAACGGTGACCAGACGACACCTAAAATGATTTTACATGGTTTGCATGCTTAGCAAATGACGTGAGACTTGAAGGCGGTTTGGAATAATGATTTGCATAGAACCAATGAGACTAATCCAATGGGCACGTCACAAATAATATCAATATGCCTCCGCCACGTATGATAGTTGCAAATGGGTTGTAAATGTAAAGCCATTTTAATAACATGAGGGAATTTGTACTTGATCTGAAGTTATTATAAAATGGGCTAATTATAATATAAATACCTAATTGACCGTGTATTAGAGGACGTTGTTCGCATAGAGTGCACCGGCAGACAGTTGTCTATTTGTCTATCGATAGTTGTCAAGTTGTCTATTGACATTAACATTATTCGATTATTTCGTCACTTACGCAAATGCGATGTTCCAAATCTGGGCTCCGAACGCCCATTTAATGCCGATTCTAAAAGAATGTGTGCCAAAATTATATCAATCTCAGTTTGGATTTTTCGGCTGCTGTTATCTGCTGGCTCCACCTACTGCACTTTCTTGGATATAAATTAGGCTTATTGATTGGCTGGCTGAACACGTTTAGAGGGACCGGCGTGACGCGTATAAAATAATTTTCGCAAATGGCGCACGTCGCGCATTATACGCACCTGACAAGCATCAACTGTCGTACTGTCGCAGAGCTGTGCTAGCCAGCAGAATCTTCGTAATGAAGATGATGGTGAATATAATGCATCCAGCAGCGCCCTCTTAAACATGTTAAACATCGGTTCGAGTTGCATTTAACCCAGACAAACGTTGTCCAGACATGAAAAAACGTTTTTCATAATGTGTCTATTATATGTCGTTCCTAATTCCTCTTTCTTGACACTGTAGTGAGATTACAAACAACCGAAACGGTTCTGAAATGGTTTGTAAATATCTACACCTCGAAATATCAACATTAGCTTTCAAATTTGCTCCGTTTACCGATTGTTGGCCATTTTCTTCACTGAATATTGTGTAAATTGACACGTATTATCAAGACACTTTAACCGTCTCGGGGGGAAAACGTTAATGGAAAGTGAATGAACCCACTCCTTGTCTGCATTAAAATCTGGGCGACGCACTTGAATGACGCAACGTAGACCTATTTTGTTCATGAATAAGGTCTCGGAGTATGATCAAGTGTGCATGCCCCCAGCGAAAACAAAAATCGTGGGGGAAAATAGCTACCCATTTTGGGGATCAACACTACATGTCTCGTTCATTGCAAGTTTATTTTCTGTCATATCATAACAATGCAATGCAATAATTATTTATTCCAACAGGCGTCAAAATAGAATCATCATCCTTAAGAAAAGTGCCTGATGACGGGGAACTTCTTGCACTTGCCAAACTCATCGAACCTCTATACTACTTTGACCTTGGAATATCACTTGGATTTAGTGTAGCACATCTTAACCAAGTAAAAGAGAGTTCTTTACTTGATCTAAACAAAGCACTGGTCACTGTTTTGAGGACGTGGAGAGACAGTCAACCTGAGGACTCTGATATACGGGGATGCCTTGCTGAAAAGCTGCGGAATGCCGAACTAAATCTACAAGCAAACAGGTTGTTGGAAGGTATGTGCAAATAATAAAGTAATTAATTTGGTGACTTGCCATTTATGTAGCTTTATATAAATTTTCCACTGTAGTATAATCAGTACATTAAAGCATCTAATTTTAGTTGGGATTTCTACAATGCTCTTTATTTGCACAGCCAACATATGTCTTTGATCTCAGTTTGTCTACAATGGATATACATAGTTTTATTATGAAGCTCTTCAAATCATGGTGTCTAAAGAGAAGAGTGCATTTTTGTATACCATTTTTTTAGTTATTTTTCTGTACCAAAAAAATCATTCCCCCTCCCTTACCTCTCGTTTGCAGAACATTGTTCACAAGTGGTAATTCTGAAAAAAAAGGGTAATTCACGAAAATTCATGCTAACCAGCCAAAAAAATATCGGCAACTTGACGCAAAATTAAGTATAATATTTGGTGAAATTGTCTGAATGTGCCCATGTCCCCCTTAATTATCAAGTGCCTTTTTTTGTACTTTCCGTCCAACTGAAAATAAGTTGCCGCCCTTGGTTGATAGTTTCTTTTTATGCCTCCGCAACGAAGTTGCCGGAGGCATTATGTTTTCGGGTTGTCCGTCCGTGCGTCCGTCCGTCCGTCCGTCCGTCCGTCCGTTACCGGATCTCGTTACCGCGATAACTTGAGAACCCCTGATTGGATTTTGATGTAACTAGGACCAAGTATGTACTATGAGCCACCAATGAACTGATTAGATTTTGGAGCTGAAAGGTCAAGGTCAAGGTCACGGCTAATATGTCTGATTGGCTCAGTTACCGCGATAACTTGAGAGTGGCTTGTCGGATTGTCATGTAACTTGGGTCAAGTATGTATTATGAGGCACCAATGAAACTGATTAGATTTAGGAGCTGAAAGGTCAAAGGTTAAAGGTCACCGGGCCTAAAATATGTCTGAATTGGGCTCGTTACCGCGATAACTTGAGAATGGCCAGTTGGATTTTCATGTGACTTGGGTGAAGTATGCATTATAAGGTACCAATGAACAATCAGATTTCAGGGTTAAAAGGTCAAAGGTTGAAGGTCACAAGGCTCCATACTTCGTGTCTTTACCACGATAACATGAGAACGGTGTATCGGATATTGATGTAATAGGGTGAAGTACGTGTAAGTGTTATAAGGTACCAATGAACTGATCATATTTTGGGGTTAAAGGGTCAAAGGTCACGAGGACCCATACTTAATATCTTTACCACGATAACTTGAGAACAGCTTATCGGATATTGAGTGAAAGAATGTATTATGGGCCATAAATGAAATTTCAGAGTTGAACTGTCAAAGGTTACAATGCCCCATACATTCAAAGTTTAGAATTGGACGGGGGTGCGGAGGCATACCCCATCGGCTGCGCGCAGCCGAATTGCTCTAGTTTTTTCTTCTTCTTCTCATAAATGTGTCAAGTCAATATTAGGCGGTGCTATGCTGTTCCAGTTAGATGATTGTCACGAAAATTTAAATATATTGACTTGTGGAACCAATACAATCGACTTTACAAGAATCGGTCACAAATATTACAGAATGCTAACAGAATGAAAATTTCATGTGGAACGACATGTTTTGAATTTGAAAACTGATGTACTTTTGGAAATTGCATTGTCTCCGGAACAATTTCGGAGGGTAGAGATAGGATATACAAGTATATTTTGAAAGAGGCAATGTTATACATGTAACACCTATAATATCCCTCAGCACCACCCAAATGCCCAATCCTTCTCAGTCTCGAAAATATCATTCCAGTAGGCTCAATCGTTGAAAACAATACTGACTAGTCTACCTGGGTCCTAAATTATCAGGCAGAAGAATTCCACGCTATTAAAATGCATTAAAGTGTAGTTTATTGGCATAATCAGATTTAGTTCTCAATAAATTATCTATTTTGAATGTTACGGTCTTTCTCTTTTGTTTTTTCATTAGAGGGGTTTGCTTTTAAACGAGATGTAAAAGTGTCTTTCTTGAAAAAGTGGATAACATAGCACTGGGTTGTCTCTTTGCGGATATAATTATGCCCTTGGCAATCCATGTTTTCCTTCTTCGTTTTCGTTTTGGACCGACCACTTCGTAAAGGGCCATTCTAAAAGGGTCACCTTTAATACTTTGTCCAAATCAGTGTTTTGAAACATTGGTATTTCATATCTTTAAAGATCTGCACATCCCGGAATTAACTTATCGACCAACTAAGCTCGAATCATTTATAACGTATCGATTCACCTTTGTAATTTGTCACCTCTCTCATTTTTTTTCTTAGAATACTTAATTTTTATTTTTTTTAATGAGCTCTAATAAAATTAAAACAGGGTGCAATGACGTAACGTCGCTCATCAATATGAATTATGAACAGCCGTTTAATTAGTTTTACTGCTGGTACCAATTCATGCATTCTAGCAAAAGCTGAATATCTGCTGATCAAAGTTTACATTGTCAAAATCTCATAGAATGCAGTTGTACGATTGTCAATTAATTTTGTTTGTTCGGTTTGACTGAACCAAATTCAAAGTTTATTTCGTGAAAGCTACATCGAATTTAAGAAACCTAGAAAACCGTTACAAAGATACCAGAGTAACGCCCCAATTTTAAGTGATTATCGTTTCTATTTCAACTTACAATAATTATTATAATATGTAAATCCCTAATTTTAACCATCGCATTTTGGTACACCTGTACACCTGTCAGCAGTTGGAAGTGGCGTAGACAGGTCCGCATGCGTGCAGAGATGATTTCCTGTCCAAAGGGGATGATCAAAGTTCATCTTTTATTAAGCAGGCACACAAACACACACACACACACACACACCTATACGCGTTTCTGGTGGAAATCGAGGACTCATTTAACGAATAGGTATGATAACACATAACCGAGGACTTATGCGTTAGTAGGAGTATATTCCATCGAGGACCCTTACGTACATTACCGCTTGACCGAGGATCTGTACGAATTAACGTGACTGAAGACCCTACCCCTAATGGAAGTACAGTTGATTTGCTGTTATATCCCAGCGTTTCGAACCGAGGGCGTCCTCGGTTCCATGTGTGTCCTCAATTCAGTTGAATAGTTCGCATGTGTGTCCTCGATTTCCACCACGGGTAAGTGCACACACACACAAAACACACACATACAAACACACACACACACATATCCATAAATACACACATACACACTTACACACATACACACATACACACATACACTCACACACTCTCTCCCTCTCTCTCTCTCACACATAAGCTACACCATTACTCTATTCAGTATAAATCTTATAAATGGGGTTAGATGTAGAATAAATTCCACGAGAGAGAGGCAGCGAGCAAGCATTTTATGTGGGTTGGGTGGTGTTAGTGTTAATGTGAGAGGGGGTTCCGGGTTAATATATGTGTGTTGGGGGGGTAGAAATAAATTGAAATGCTAGATCTCAAACACGTTAATGCACCCTCATTTCATAAAATCAAGTCTGGTTGATTAGACATTTTGTTGATCCGAGGACTTAAGTACACTACTAAAACTCCACAAAACATGCATTCAAAATACACGAATTTACTTATTTCTGTTGTATTGAGAATCTTTATGATATGGACAGGTTAGATGGTTTAGAAATTGGGAAAAATAGACCTCAGGGAATTATAGCCCGGTTAAATGGTTTAAAACAATGTGAAAATATGACCTCGAGGAATCATTCTACGGACTTGTAAAGATAATTTTCATTCATTACAAAAAATTGCATTAAACTTTTAAATTTAAAGCGCAAGTTAAGTTCTGGCGATTGTTATTTTGTTTGGAAGCTGTATGCCCAAACTTCATATCACACCAATAACAGATTATGAATGCCTTTTTTTCATTCATTAATAAATAAAAACAACGAAAGACATTCAGAATCTGTTCTTAGTGTGATATGACTTTTGGGCATAAAGCTTTCAAAAAAAAAAATCACCAAGCTAAACTTGTGCTTTAACAATCATATTTATCCTTGAAAAGAAGGGGGGTATTCGACCCCCCCCCCCCCAAGCAAAAGGGTGATAGCCACCATATCCCTGTATCCATGATACCCCTGGTTTACGCAAGTGTTCAAGACACACCCTCGGTAGTGACACACAAAAATTGTTCGATACATCAGAAATACCATATATAATTATATACCAAGGTTGACGACAACAATTACGACAACAACAACAATAAATATAATAATGATGATGATGATAAAAATGATGATAATAATAAGAAGAGGAAGAAGAAGAAGAAGAATACTAATACTAATAATAATATAATGATAATCAAATTGACAATATGATACTAATAAAGGCAATGATACCAAACATAATAATTATCTTAAACAATAATAATTATGAAGAATATAAATTAAGAAAAAAAATCCTGAAACCTGGGTGGGATGATTGCATAGGCAATCCTTCAACACGTTCTGAGCTGGGGGTGCATATTACCCATGCCCCCTCTCCCCGCTGTCTACTCCCCTGATAGTTAGAAAGCATTTGATCGAAAACTATTTGGTAAATCAATAGCCCACCCTTTAAGATCCTAAATACTGTCCTAGATATGAGCCTCGATAACTTTTTAAAAGTACATGAAACTAATTATGATTCAGCCCTTGAGAACAGTGACAAGTTTGAGGCTAATCTAATAATCCTCGTATTGAACTTGCAATGCAGTTTTAAATCCGTCTTTGGTTCATGTGCTGTGTGCAACGCATTCAGTTGGATAAGACATTTTGAAAGGTACCCCCCCCCAAAAAAAAAAAGGTAACATTAGAAGTTAGGCATTCGTTCTCGTATTTGAGGGGGTTGGGTACTTCTCTTTTTTGGCAATTTATGTGTGGATATCAAGCTGAGTATTGACAGTATAAACTTTTGTCCAAAGAATGTACGGTCACATGTCTATGCTTATATGCCGCAGGCCTAGTGTTTAGTCTGTATGGGCAAGATTTGCATCAAAGTTCTGTGTAGACTGCATGTAGCTCATATTTATAACTCATTCATTGTGTTAAATTGATAGGCTAACATTGTGGAGCTTCAATTTAAAAAAAATTGTCAAATTTTGATATCTGAGCTACATAGTATTGTTCATATGGACAAATAAACACCCTCGAATACAAAAGTTTGGAAAGTTACACTGCCAATGGCAAGTTATGCATGAATAAACAATTAAAAACTCGGGTCGAGTTTAAATAGCGTAGGTGTACACACAGTAAGTCTATGGGAGAAAATGGGCAGGTGAATCCGATCAACTTACGATTTTCAATTTTTTAAAGCACTAAATAATCATTTTGAAATACAATTTTTTCAGGGCGTCATTTTTAGACCTTATCAAAGACAATGGTAGCATGGGGAATCATGTAGCTCATATTTTGTTAACAGTGGTAAATGTTAGCCAATACCTTTAACATATCTGTACAGGAAATCTTCTGGAAACAAGAGGCATAGAAAGACTTGCCATCAGTGACCCACACCCGGAAGCCAAAACGAAAGGTATGATAAAAGATGATGTAATGATATTGTATATATGAAAAGTTTATTTGCAAAAACCGATAAGTCCATTTGGGTCAAGATCCATTGAAACGAGATTTTTGTTGAACTACTTTGGTATAACACCCTCATTGTGTGAAAGTCAGTTATAAATTAGGGTTTGCTAAATAACAGAATGTCCAATTTTCAGAAATCTGCATCAAGGGATAAGTGTAATATTTTGTATCTTTAAATGTGTTTAGCCGCAAAAGCCGATAAGTCCACTTCCCGTTTTGTCGCAAAAGCCAATAAGTCCATATTGTGCTCTACTGCCGATGCTGTGTTTTGTTTTTAATTCGACCCAAATGATGAAAATTATATTTTTAATGAAACTTACCTATATTTAACTTATTTTGAGTGTGGTTAATAAGAGTGCCTTTTTTGGATTTGGTGCATTTTTTTAAAAGTTTGATGCGCTTTCTGAAACTTTCAGATTTTTTAAATTGGAATTCTTAGTTTTAACCGAAAATGATAAAATTTTCATTTTCTCCCCAAAAGAAATTCAAACATTTGTTACATGTAAGAAATATTATTAAAACATATTTTCATGGATTCAGAGCATATTTTACATGAAATAAGATTGCTAAAACGTACTTATTATTTTTATGTTAACCGAAAATCGGTATTGTTAGCCCAAAATTGTCAAAATAAATAAAAGTTCATTCATAAGAAGTATCAACAAAACTATATGATTTTTCTTCAGAATGAGCGTAAAATTTCACATCAAATAAAACTATAAATTGTCACTAGCAAATCCTGATTTAAAATAGCTTTCTTACTACATGTTTGTACTTGCTACACACAATAACAGCCACATGAAGCAGTGGCCCACAATTTTGAGATCACCTGATGTAAATACTTTGCATTGATTGGCTAGAATGGACTAATCCGATTTTTTTTTACCGGTTTTTTTTGACAAAACACAAATTTTGGATCAAGATATGCCAAGTTAGGATGTGTTTTCCGGTAAAATGTTTTATCATTAAACCACAGCAACTGTTCACTTTTTTGAGAGTATGTAGTTTTACTTTCATAAAAATGGCGTTTATCGGTTTTTGCAAACAAACTCTTCATATTTTTCACCGAAATCGGCCACTTTTCTTAGTTTATCTATCTTTTTCACAGCCCCTTTCACTGTATACGTGCAGCTGTACTCAAAACTTACCACCGGTCGGGTTACAATCTGATTTGATTTGAACTTGACGTGAACGGTGACCAGATGGCATCTTAAATGATTTGATATGGTTTGCATCCTTAGCAAATGCCTTCCGACTTAAATGAAGTTTGGTACATGCATAGTGACTTGAATAAAACCCATGACACCAAGGCATGTACAGAACAACCCGATCCCATCCAATGGGCACTTCACGAATACTATCAATATGCCACAGCGACGTATGGTATAAGCAAATAGATTCTAAATGTTTTCATTGATCCGAAGGTATGATAAAATGACTTTGTTTTACTGTAAATAAATAATTGACTCAGAATTCATAAGGGCATTGTTTAAATAGAGTGAACCGGTGGACAGTTGTCTCTTTGTCTGTTGACAAAGGTCATTTGAAGGTCATTTGATGTCGAACGTGGGTTAGGGATATTCTTGGGTAAATTTGGCTTTGCGATATTTTTTCGCGAGTGGGCGAGACTCAATCTTGTTATTGCCTTCTTTATGTTGGCTTTTACAATTCATATATAAAGCTGTAAAAAGGCTTAAGCTTAAATAATCCCTATAGTATCTAAAAGAAAATCCAGAAACACTAAAGGTTTATCTCAAACAGGTTTAACATTTAAACTTCTACAGACTTAACATTTAAAGGATAAGAATATATATATAATTTTCTAATTCGAGGATTTCGTCCTTTTAACTAGTCCGTGTTGGATTTAAAATCTAAGTTTTGGGAATTAAGAGGGAAGGAAAACATAACATATAGGTCATGCATTGTGTCTAGATTTCCTCAAAATGCTGTATAAAATGCACCGCCCATAAATATTAATAGATGATCTAAAACATTTTGAATATGTTCCCGAAGAACCTTTTTCGTGCAGAGGAAGGGACGATAGTGATGATGGTTATAGCTCCGCTCTCTTAGCCCCCCCCCCCCCCCCGGCCATCCGTGACACACAAAAACCCATGTATAAACTCAACGATAACATTTGCTGCAGCCTGCAGGTCATGTTGACATAAAAATGTTTGGGGCATCATGTTTGCGACATTTAGTTGAAATCCATCTTTACAATATTGAGCGTCATGAGGTTGAGTGTTCACCAGAATAGGGCGTTTGTTAAGGTTACACCTATTGCATCTTTTCTGTATGCCTTCGTGTTGTGAGTTCGGACACTTTTAGTTCGTGGTGAATCAGTGTGGGCGTGCATTTTTTTCTTTACCACGAACCGTCATAACTGTATACATGCCAATAGAAATATTCATATATATTCCCTGCATTATGACAGATTAAACCCGATTGAAAACTAATATGCCACAGAATACTTTGATCGAAATTTTAATTTTGTTAATTTCTGAAACATCTTTTAAAACACGTATTGAAACTCTTGTTTTGTACACAGCGGGTTACGCGCATCTTTAACATCGTGGACAAAATCTTATTGGTGATTATTGCATGGGTTAGAAAATTCCTTTTCCAACAAAATGATACCATGATCATTGATTTTGATTAAGGCATTTGGATTCTAGGCTATTTTTCTGAGGCAATGTAATTTCCGAAATTTGCTATTTTTTCAACTCCAGCGATCATTAGAACACCGACATATTCTCATGTAACGACTTGCCATGGAACGGGCTACACTATCCAGGTGCAATGACAATGGAAGCCATACCATACCATTGTCTTAAAGCGAGGCATCCAGTCGTCAGTCTCCACGCTTATTCTATGGCAAGCTGTTATGTGAGAATATCTTGGTGTTCCCATGTTCGGGGGAGTTGAGAAAGAAACAAATTTCGGAAATTACATTGCCTCAGAAAAATGGCCCTAGGATCCAAACGCCTTACTCAAATTCAATCATCATGGTATCATTTTGTCGAAAAAAAAAATGTTTTAGTAAATGAAATAATAATTAATGGCATTTTGTTCGTGATGTTGAAGAAATTAACGGTCGTATGTGTAGCATTCTTTCTGGGCCACCCTGTATATCCAGCGTGAGCTGAGAACTTTGTCCTACTCTGTTTACTCGTGTCCTGCGGTTCAATTTGAATAACTGGAATAAACCCCGTTCTCGAATTTGATTCGCTGCACGATTGTAGTGCAATTAAGTCTACTGTATGTAGGCTGTCTCGTTAATTAAGGGAATCTCTACCGACCGTCATGCTACGTTCGTGCCCTGGCAACGGCGGTGAACTAACTAGGCTCGCTGTCGTTTGCCGATTTTGTGGATTCGTGTGGTACACGTATTTCGAGTACATGTTTGTGGATTAGCGGTCGCGTGCTAGATTTGCACACGTATTTTGATTGAATAAACTGATCAAAAAATACTTCTTACCCAGATTTACCAAGATTTAAGTCATACACGATATTTCATGATGATTACGATGATGATGATGATTATTATTATTATTATTATTATTACTATTATTATTGTTATTATTATCATTACTTTGGTTATGATTACTAGAATGGTCTAATAATTTACTGCTAAGTAAGGGAATACCTGTATACATAGAGACACCGGTTGAATGTCTGATTTATTTCTAGTTTGATCATTATAGCATTAATTATATGCACACAGAACGTGTATCGTTTAGTATACTGGATTCCATCAGTTATAGGACCCCCCCCCCGCTATAACCAAACGTTCTTCCACCCCTCCTTAATGTGAACAACCTTAAATAATGGCTAACATACTACTACCTCTCCCAGATTTACCGTTGAGTATTTTACAACGCGAATTCATCCTACAAATAGTAATCGTTCCAATTTTACATATTGCAAAGCCCTTACACGACTAGCTTTGCCTTCGTCGTTCCTCCAATATTAGATTCATTGATAATATTTTGTTCATTGTTTTCTCTTTTAGGGATTCTTACAGAGTCGATCACGGATACACTCAACGTGAAACAATGCCGAGATCTGCTCATAGATCATTACAAACGCACATGTCGTATCCAGGTGAAGCCATGGGATAAAAAGAGTAATGTGAAATTTGATCAGCTAAACACCAACGTCAGTCTGTACATAGAAGATAAGGATGCCAGTAATGCAAGAGAGCAGAGAAAGGCACTACTGAATAATTCCCTCGACGATATTTTCCAAACAACAAAGAGAGACGGCACGCTTCCGAACAGAATTGTAATGTATGCCGCAGCAGCGCGTGGGAAGACCACTGCAGTCGCAAAGATGGCGCACGATTGGGCTCATCAGGTTGAGACGTCACCATTGAAAGACGTACCCCTGTTGTTTGCTCTTCAGATGCGAAGAATGTCCAAGAACACATCGATAGGTCAAGCGATAATATCCCAGCTATTGGGTCAAATACATGGGGTCACAGCTAAATCAATCGAGAAATTTATTGATTCTCACCAATTTGCTTGTGTGTTTCTGTTTGACGGATACGATGAGTTCAACGGCAGCATTCCATCCCATGAAGATCAGGGTAACGTCTTGGCGTTACTGCGCAATGAGGTGTATAGAAATGTAAGAACATTGGTGACTTCTCGGCCTCACCGAGACCAGGACTTTGACTACGAGAATCTTCCACGTGTTTATGCTGTGATGGAACTAGAAGGTTTCATGGAGACAGATTCGCTAAAATATATTGATGAATTATACAGTAGCAGTCCTGAGAAGGCCAGTGCATTGCATACATATCTTGAAGGACATGATGTGATTGCTTCTTTGATGATGATACCGCTATTTTGTGCTTTGATCTGTATTATGTGGCATGGTGACTTTCTGAAAAACACTGAAACACTTACTAGTTTACTTCAGCGAGCAACTGAATTTTTATTTCAGCATTGTAGGTCAAAGGTGATAAACATCAGTAAAAGCCGTGTCGAAAATATGGTCTGTAGCATTGGTAAAGTTGCGCTTAACGGATTGCTTGCAAATAGCAAACAAATTATCTTCGTTGAAAATGACTTTAGAGAGTGCAAAGATGACTTCAACCTCGGGACAAAACTTGGCATTTTATCATCGCACACAGTACAATTGACAGACGTTGCAACGGAAGAAACAACAGTGACATATGTTGAATATCTCCACAAATTATTTCAAGATTATTGTGCAAGTAAATACCTGACAAGATCGTCAGAATATTTCCAGGCTGTATTACAGGAACTGAAGAGCGTCAATCGAGTATTGGAATTGGAAAATGTACTACGCTTCTCCGCTGGCTCGTCAAATGCTGCGTGTTTGACAGCGATTCGATGTATTGTCGGACTTGAATGGGAAGTCTATATGCTTGATGACCCAAAACACCGCTTAATTCTTGATTGTCTTGCTGAGTGTCCCGAGTGTGACACGCAGATAACAAGGTTTCTTGACGGGGTCTTCAGTGATAGATTGAGTCTGTACCGTATGTCAGCCAACACAACAATGGGCTTAAGAAAATTGCCACAGTGTGTCAAACAGAAGGTATTTTAATATTTTACCCCTCATCCGCTTGTACGCTTGTTATGACAAGAGGGTTGATTCAGAAATTCCAAAGACTAAAATTAAAATAAAGCTATATCTGAATTTGCCACTGACACAAATAAGGCGATCCACATGTCCAATTTGATTATAAAGTTCCAAGAGAATGCAACATTCAATCCAAACGGTCCTGAGCAGCTGAAAATAGTTGACCCTTGTCCCTATAACAGATTCATTTATTCAGTCAACTCCAGTGTCGAGATATAGACTTAATTATTATCATTAAAGACTTCATAGAAGACGTGAAGAGTACGTGGCCCGGCATAACATTGAAAGCATGCAGTTGAATATTGTGTACATGTAGTTACAAAATTGAGAGAGTCCGGGGAGGGGGGGGGGATTCACTCCCATGATGAAAGAGTTTGACATTTTCATCTCCGAAAAGTATATTTTCTTCCTTAACAAATGAATGCACAATAATTATTGAGAACATCGACTGGAAAACTGAATAGATAATACAATGGGGGATCCTGGGATGGGTTCTCCTCCCTTCGAAACTCCCTGCGTAATTGTATATCTGTAGCCCAATTTTAGTTGAAGGAATTTAACATTTGCTGATATTCCAACCAAAAAAAAAAATATGGCGATTATTGATAGTTATCAAATGGGGATCGATGGCCCTGTGTAGTATTTCATTGCATAACTCGTAGTACAACCTCACGTCCTTGTTTCAAAATACCATTTTATTTCATACATCAACAAACCATCGGCAGTGAACAACAACGAACATGTTGCACTTTATTACCTCATTATTTTTTTCTACACCTTATACAGATCGTGACGGTAAAGATTCTGGACAGTCATCTGTCAGCCACCGCCACTCATAAACTTGTGTGTGTGCTGCAGTCATTTGCACACATCCAGTCATTGGAAGTCGAGACCTCCTCCCTCGAGTTTCGAGGACTACCGCCACCTACCATCCCACCAATCCGTTCCGTCAAGGCTGGATATATCTCACCTTGTCATGGCGGTTTGCTGGCCTGTCTGCCTGGGTTAGAGAAGATGGTGGTGATGATGAGAAGTGATGATGACATAGACCGTGTGGTGTCTAAGATAACACATGGTCTACGTCAGAATGCTCAAAGTGGTGGTGGTCTGCAGGAGATCATCTTGCTTGTGGAATTTGGTAGCCCTCTCCGTGTGACAAGGGAGACTGGTCTCGAGTTTGTCCAGTCTCTGTCTCACTGCACACGACTAGAGAGGCTCGTATTGGACGGCGCCATGATGGATGAGATGACTTTAGTTTCGGTTGTTGAGGCATGCGGAAGGCATGTAACCATGAAGAAAATCGAGTAAGTGAAACATAATCTTGAAAAAATGGCCTATATTTAAATCTAAAGAGAGTGTTATTAATATTCGTGTTATATGAACCGGGGTATACTTTGAATTCCAGGGCGTTACGCCGCACAGTGGGCCAGAATGGCTCTGAAGTGCGCCAAAATTCATATTCACTGAGTTTTATCAAAAATGCATGCCCACTGACGGACGTAAGGGTAGTCATAACCGTTGAATCCAATGAAACTGTTTTCAAATACCTATGACGTCATAATACCGATTTCTGATTGGATACGAAAATCCGACGAGAGATAATGATGGGTCTACGGGTAATAAGACCTGTAGAATCTGATGAAATAATTTTCAAACTCTTATGATGTCATTAAAAATTAAAATTTCTGATTGGATGCAGAAATCCACAGAAGATATTACACATTTCTCATTCTCCTGTTAATTGAATGATGGTTGCATGGAGCTACTAAGCTGCATGATGGTTGTGAGGATAAATCCAACCTGAAGAATCCAATGAAAATATATTTAAATCGTATGATGTCATTGAAACACTGACTTTTGATTAGCTGCCAAAATTCAATGAGAAATATTTCAAAAATATAATAATAACTCTACTTTAGAAAATTCGGTCTCCATGTGTCCACATTAAAAAGAAAACGGCATCAAATGCCCGAGTTACTCAAAGTGGGCACCTTACTGGGGATTATTTGGAATAATTAGATATTTGCAATGTATGATATCCCCTAATGAAAATGAATTTGATAATGTAGGTGATAAAAGGAAAACAGTTTCTGGAATCCACATGATATTATTTGCCACCCGTCATTCAGCTGAGTGAAGAGCAGGATCAAAATCCTGAGATACATTATAAAACGTGTATCACAAATGACAATGTAAGTTTGTTGATGAGATTTGAAATACAATTTTCCCATTGAACAAATGTTTTCAGCAACTTGGACCAGCCTTATAACACATATTCACCTCTTATTAACCTTTATGCAACCTTGCCGTTGTCAGAACCACAGAACAATGACAAGCGCCCTCACGCATCGTAATTTATCAATCCTTCAGCCAGGGACGAAATAAACACATTTTCCGGGTCAATGCGACAAGGAAATTTGGCTCTAACATAAAAAAAAGCGGCAGAAGAAAGCAGCAATGATTGGCATCATCTTAAAGCTTAGACATTAGAACAAATTTTGGTAATAAAATTAAAGTAATATTGTGCGGAATTTTTAACCTTTCTTTTAAATTTACATGAAATGCAATGAGACTTGTATCACAAAGATGACAGTGTAAGCTTGTCAATGAAATAACTAATAAACCTTTTTTCTTTCGAAAAAAAAAATGTTTTCATCAACTGGAACAAGCCCTTTAAAACAGGTTTACCTCTTATCAGCCTTTATTTAACATTGCCGTTTTTAGAACCTCAGAACGATGACAAGCGCCCCCACGCTCTGTAATTTAGGACTGCAAATCCTTCAGCAACGGACCAAAATAAAAACATTTTGGGTAAATGTGGCAAGGAGAATTGGTTCTAACATAAAAAAGGGCAAAAGACGGCAGCTAAATTTAAAGCTTAGACATCAGACGAAATGGTGGTAATAAGACTTAAGCGGAAATCCGCGGAAATCTAAACGTTTCTTTTGGATTGATAAAAAACATGGAAAATGAGTCTAGTTTTATTGAATTACCCTATAGTATAATGAAGATTGCGTTGCTATCCATTTTTAATCCATTCAAGCAGTACAGTGATCTATTCGAAATATGTGACAGCAATTTCATATGGATAACTTAAAAACTTCATGTTAAATTGAAAGGTTTATACTAATAAGTCATTTTTGCGCTAAAACTGTAAATATACAGGATTTTGCCATTTGGATGAGTAAATCACAAGCTTAATGTGCGTACCGGAATTAAATATTGTACTGAGGTATTCTTTAATGTATTATCTTTCAGCAGGGCAAGAAAACAATTGAAAAAATTAAATCACCAAAAATGACTTTTGGCGCACTTTGGTTCCTCCCTGGCGTACTGTGCGCCGCCGCCGCCGCTGCATCATAGTCTTGTGTGAGCAATACTGGCCAGTTTCTCGTTTTGTTTTTTTTTTCGAATTCGGTGTGTAAATGTATTATTAAAAAAATCTAACCGTAAAAACTTTTGGTGGAAGCGCCCTCGCTTGTTCCGTCTTTATACCACCACACACATGATGCAGACCACAGTTTTACGTACCGCATGCAGGGTAGCAGTAAACAACTAAACTTCCTCTTTATATTCGTGTAACGGAATACAGGCTAACACGTGCAATACAGACTGGTGTACAAATGGTAGCCTAACGGGCAGGGCTGGGTTGTGGCCAACAGCTCATGTTACTCTATTTTGCACACTCGTTAAAATGAAAAATGAACAGGAGGACGTCGACTATTCTAACATAATAATGTTTAAAACAAAATGTCCAAATAAATGTTTTAAAGTTGAGTTCCAGAATTTTTTGTGCGGAGGTTATAAGCTGACCTCTCTATGAAGACCTGTGACTGTACATCGCATATTACCACCTGACAAACGAAAGATACAGTAGATACACTAAATACATCAAACTACATTTAACTATGCTTGTCATCTATGTGTAGGATTGATGTCCGTGGTTCCCAAGTCAACAGCCAAGTCATCTCCCATCTTCGTGACATGGTTCATGCAAGTGGCGGTGGAATGATGGTAGAGGAGTATCATGGCGAGGTAAATAATAATAATTAGTTCCATCCCCATAATTACGAAGAGAGCGCAGCGAACCGCTACATACCGCTTGGTGTGCAAGTACTGTGTTTTCACTAGCGAACCTTAATGGTAATTTCTTAAGTCCGTTTAAATAATATCCTTAAAAACGTCACTAAGGAGATGGACAGGACAATATACACGCGTAGGGTTATCATGCCGCAATTCGAAAATGAAATCTAACTAGGACAAATGATTTTCTTACCAATTTCAGTTCTTCAGTGCATTTCGTGACGAAGTCGCCATCTTATCAATCCCAATACACTTCGCGCAGTGGCGAAGCAGAGGCCAAGAACCGTTCGGTCAGCCGATAATATTTAGTGAACCATCCAAGGTCCAAAATGCATGTCCTCAAAAGAGTTGATAATAAATGATGATTGTATCCCTGTTTTAACCACCAATTTGTATTCTTCTCCAATATTTTAAAAGAAAAATAAACACTGGGGTATTCATCGCTTTAAATATTTTGTGATGAGTTTCTTTCCGGTGTCAAAATGACATGTAATTTGCTTAAACTACGTGTGATATCAAGAGAAAAGGGATGTTTCAGAAAATCAATTGACCCAGAACAGAAGGCTTGCGAGCGGAAAACACAAAGCCAACGCGCAAACGTTTATGTAACCACAGCTGCGCGGTCTATTTAGAGTTAATCCCCACCATACCTTTGGTTTGCATGCTAATAGCATCCTAATAACAGCACTTCCATGTGTTATGTAGATGTATAGACAGTGCTAGTATTAGTTACAACGTTATGGTAGAACAGCAATCCTGTGCAACGTTTTTCCTTTTTTTTTTTGGGGGGGGGGCTTAAAATATGGTTAACTCAATGACAACTGAAGTTTTTATGATCATGTCCCACGGAATTATCCTGCCTCAGATTTTCTGGCCTCGTCATTAGTTATCCATGTTGTCATCAATGACGTCATTTAAACAAACTTTTTTTTTTATAAATATCTCAAGAATAATAAGGATTCCGATGTCCAGTTACACATTTTAAGTGATACTACGGACCACACACGCATGTCACGGTTTATTCAATTGAAGGCTGACCAAGTTTGATTTTTTTTTTATAAACAGTAGAAAATCGGGCTATTAGAATCATACTGATTTGATTATAAAGGTCCCCATATTATGTACATGCCAAATTTAAATTTTAATTTAAATTTAGATTCTAATCGATCGGAAGCTTAGGACGGATAAGTACCAATTCTGATTTCACTTTATGGAAAAGCAAAATAATTTTGTTAGTGGATCTCTAATAGGCTATTCAACTGTTACTTTTTTATGAAGAAAACTCTTTTGTATTTAGATTTGATTTAAAACCTTGGTATACTGAGCTACTGGTCTTAACAGACAATTACTATTCGTTGGATACTAGATATTTTACTTTTGAAATTATTATCAGTATTGATTCATTAATTTTGCATTGCATATTCACGCGTTTCAAATTGTTCAACTGTGATATAGGATTTTGTTATCTCTATCCGTCTCTAACATTGTATTTTTTTTTCTATATTGCTTAGGAGGGAGTCAATACTGAACCAGCAGAGATTCGGGTCCTAGGCAATCGAGCCCAGAAAGCGTTTGAAAAGGCAGTCGCTGAAGGTTCGGAAGAGGTATATAGAACACGATTGATGATTGTTGGTCAGCAGAGAGTAGGCAAGACTAGCTTGATGAAATCTCTCACTGGAGAAGAGTAAGTCTAAATAAATTATTGTTAATGTTTTAACAGGTATTACAAAGAACTGGTCCTGTTCACAGAGGCACCCCAACCCCACTGAAATTATTATTTAATACATTCCCACATGCATTACTTATGCATGACTAGGCAACTATTAACGTATATAGTACAATTACATAATCATAATTATCAAATTATGGTGATGTACTCACTTTTTTTTTGCTTTTGCCTTCTTGTAATGAATTGTATTGTATTGGCTTGTATTCTTTACAGAAAGTTATTACAACCAGGCTTCGTACCATCCTGTCCCTCTTTCGGACTGCAACATATAAATAGGCACATTTTGGCACTATCTAAAGGGTTTCATAGCATAAGATAAATGTATCCGTTTGCTTACCAATTTTGACAAAAAGAAAGAAATCACGTTTATTGGCTTTTGTTATGAAACTCTTCCTTTATAACCTTGTAATGTCTTAATTTGTTTATGAACAATTTATCTTATGTACATGTGGCTTGTATTACTTTAAGTGTATGTTGGTATTTGTTATCCATGTCATTCTAATGAAATGCTGACAACATCCCCCCTCCCCCAAATAAAAGACGAAAACAAACAAAAAACTGTCAAAAAGGGTCAAAAGGAGTGTTTTTTTTCATTCATCAGCTGTTGATAATTTATTTCTGAAATAGATTTGACGAGGAGGAAAATATTACACATGGTGTTGTGATCAGTGAGATCAGAGCTGAAAAGGGGGAAAGCCCGCATTGGTCACTTGAGAAGAAAACAACCCAAGTTGATCCAAAAGGTAAGAGTGTTATGCTACAAACAAATTTCAGCCTCTATTGTTACGAGTGAACACGATTGGGTGATCATCATCTTTCCTTTAAGTCTTCGAATATCCTGTCTACTTCCGACAAAAATCACTGCGTGCCATGTTCCAACATTTTCCAGTATAATATCAACTCGTGCAATGAACATCACAAACCACCAATAGCTTACTCTAAAATGTAATCTGATAATAATCTATTCCCAAAGTATGATCTTAGTTGGCTCTTGATAATTATCTGCATGGAGAAGGTTCTTAATTAACTCTCACTGTCTTTCCTAATCAGCAATATTTATTTTGATGTACTGATATCCTACGAAGATCCATCAACTTCCAAATATTCAAAAGGAAAACATTATGCTATTGCCTGTCCACAACCTTCTCCTCATAGAAAACTACCCTATTCCTAACCACATGCCAACAAGTCATTTTCTGATTGAGTGAACACATGACATCCCTATGTCTCCTGTCGGACAGCCACTTGTTACTTCCGTAACAGTTGTAATGAAAAAACTTAATATGTGAGCCGTCATTACGATTCTCTGATAAGTGCCAAATATCATTATTATTATATAACGTATTAAAGTAGAGTGTCCTAAAAAATAACAAGTTTTATGAGTTTAAAAGTTGCAAAAGTGTGACTATTTATACTGTTTACCCAAAATATTGTGTTCATTGTTTTGTGTTTCATTATATGTGCGACGTGCAACTTCTTTTTTTTCTCCTTTTTTTCTGGTGTGAAAGAAGCTAGATTATCTGTAACGTGTAAACTCATCAAGCTATCAGAACAAATAACTCCATTAAGCGCACACTTTCCAGACATTTGAGTGTCTGGAGGTTAAAATACTCTTCACAGACCAAGTCCCAATTACATTGATTGTCATATACCGGCCACCGTCTAGGGGTCATAGCATCAAAAAATTCTTTGAGGATTTCTCCAGACTCCTAGAATCTGCAAACTTACTGAATAATCACCTGTTGATATGTGGAGACTTTAATATCCACGTTGATAACGCCCTAGATTCAGATGCAAGAGCTCTACTTGACCTGTTGGAATCAGCTGGATTGCATCAGGAGATATCTGAGCCTACCCACACCCATGGCCATACATTGGATTTGCTTATAACGAGGAACTCTGATAACTTCACCAACAACTTAACTGTTTTGCCTGCCATGCCATCAGACCATGCTGCCATTACCTTCACAGTAGCACTTCCTCGCCGGCCAGTAACTAGAAAGCAGGTCTGTGTACGAAATCTCCGAAACATAGATTATGAGACATTCAAAGAAGACATTACGTCATGCTTTGAAAGAGCAACTAATATTTCAAATCTTAATGTGCATGAACAGGTTGAGTTCTACAATGCAACTCTTTCCACAACTTTGGATCAACATGCACCAATATCACAACGGAGCATCCAACTGCGACCACATGCACCATGGTATGATGAGTCTCTTAGAAAACTCAAGCGTAATGTCCGTGCTAAAGAGAGAAAGTGGAAAGGCAGTAAAACAATAATCAACAAACAGCTACTCAAAAGTGCCTCATTGGACTATTATTCGGCCCTCAAAGGAGCAAAGAGATCCTATCATCGTGACAAAATCTCAAGTTGTAACCAGAAAGAACTGTTTGGAACCATCCAAAGGTTGACCGTGGAGAACCCTGATCAGACCCTACCTTTTCATACTTCAGCAGGTGAATTGTCTGAGAGATTCTCCCAGTTCTTTGAAACTAAGATTGCAAATCTCAGAACAGAGAATGGTAAACCAGCGGAAAATCAAGAATCTGAATCTTCTGAGCCTTTCAAATGTATGGTAGTTGGTAGCAGACCGACCTGTTCTTTGGAAAAGTTTGCTATGGTCTCTCATGCTGATGTGCTCAAGATCATCAAATCAAATAAGATCAAGTCATGTTCACTCAACCCTGTTCCGGCGTGTGTGTTCAGAAACAGCTTGGATATCCTTATTCCAGCTTTGACAGACATGACAAACCAATCACTCCAGACTGGAACCTTTCCATCTTCATTGAAATCTGCACTTATCATCCCAACACTGAAGAGTTCTTCTTTGGACCCGGAAATTTTAAAACACCGTCCCATCTCAAATCTACCCTTCCTCGGGAAAGTCATAGAACGGAATGTCACTCAGCAACTAATGGTTTACCTGAACTTGAACTCTTTACTACCCTCAAGACAATCTGCATATAGACAGCATCATAGTGTAGAGACTGCTCTCATAAGAGTTCAGAATGACCTCCTGCCATTCTTTAGATACAGGAAATGAAGCAGTTCTTCTTTTACTAGATTTAACATCTGCATTCGACACAGTGGATCACTCCATACTCCTCACCAGACTCAGAGACAGATTCGGTGTGACAGGAGTGGCATTGGACTAGTTCGCATCCTATCTTTCGGAAAGGCAGCAAAGTGTTATGATCAACATTGTAAAGTCTACTCCTAAACCTCTTTTGTGGGGTGTGCCACAAGGATCAGTAATTGGCCCGCTCCTGTTCTTAAGCTATACCGCTCCTGTGGAGGACATCATCCGTGGCTATGGTTTTTCAACAATCATGTATGCTGACGACACACAATTGTATGTAACAATGAAACCCCAGGAAAGGGATTAAATTGTCACAAAACTTGAACTTTGTCTCCAGGACATTCGCTGCTGGATGAAGGACAACCAACTCGTTCTTAATGACGATAAGATGGAGGTGTTACACGTGTCGTCGCGTTTTAAGCAACGCCAAGAACTTGGTCATATAACGTCAGGTAGCAGTCAAGTTGGACCATCTCCCTCCCTACGTGACCTTTGTGTTATCTTTGATAGTCACCTCACTATGCAGCAACATATCAATAACACCTGCAAGAAAGCATCCTTGGCCCTCAGGAGAATAGGCAGTGTCCGTCAACATCTCGATAGCAAGGCAACTGAGATATTAGTCCACGCATTCGTAACATCGTTGCTAGACAGCTGCAATTGCCTTCTTCTAGGAGTTCCGGAGAGAGAAATCTGTAAACTACAGAGGACACAGAACTCTGCGACTCGCTTGGTCTCCAGAGTTAAGAAATCTGAACATATTACACATGTCCTTAAAGATCTACACTGGTTGCCAGTTCAGTCCCGAATCCACTACAAGGTCATTCTCACTGTCTTCAAAGCTCTCCATGGCACGTGTCCAGAACACATCTCAGAATTGCTCAAACCATACATCCCACGAAGGCATCTGCGGTCATCTTCCCAACACCTTCTCATCCTCAATTCTGGAACAACTAAAACCTATGGTGACAGAGCATTTGCTTGTGGTGGTCCAAAGCTCTGGAACGCTCTTCCGACGTCACTACGCACTATGACTGATATTGACATTTTTAAGCAAGCACTAAAAACTACTTCTTTGATAAATATTTTCATTGATTGTATTGATTGATTGTAAACACTGTATATTGTAAAGCGCTTTGGGAGGACCAGCGGTCCTGAATAGCGCTATAGAAGAATGTATTACTATTATTATTATTATGTATAAATCATACTAAATCTTACACCAATGTAAAAGTTTATGAAATGAATTATAACTTTGCTACACACAAAACAGCAATAAAAAGGTAGAGAGAGGGGGAGAGCAAGTTATAAACAACAACATTCATGGTGCGCCGGAAAGTAATGCAGCGCACGGATTATTTCATACAACCAACAAACGGTTCAAGCAAACCACAACGAATTGATCTTCTTGCAAAATAACTTTTGTGCGTTCTGATTCGTTTTGGTTCGCGTTTATTCGTTTTTCTTCGTTCTAGTTCTGTTTCCTCTCGTGTGTAGTACAGATCGTCTTGGTTCGTGGAAGTGCAAAGACAGTTTTGAGTATGTTCAAAATTGTCGTTGCACTGCATCGAATCTAACGATTAGTCGTTGTGCATTTGCGTGTAGCTTGTTCTTGTTTGCAGTTTGTTGCAATTTGCTGCAATTCCTATGGGCTCTTGCCGCTTCGTGGAATATGAGTTTGTATTTCACTCTTCCAAAACAACAACAACAACAAAACCTTCTGATTTTTTTCTTCGTTTTGCGCTCCCATTGTCCGCTTCCCTATTGCAATGACTTTCGTAACACATTGAAGGTCTTTGCCTATTTCGTGTTACCTCAGCTCACACGTCGTCTTGAATCTTTCTGCATCTAGCTTATTCCTCTGCAGTCATTGACGATAGGACAAGGTTCAAGCTTCTAACACACCATTTGACTGCCAAAAGTACCCCAAAATTGAACTTTAATGTTTTCATATAATAAAAGATATGTTTTCTAGACTGAAATTTTGTGCGAATTCATTTTGATTCAGAAAAATGCAAATTATCCTTTGTTTTATTTTTTAGAATTCTATTAATTTTTTTGTTTGGTTATGTTGCAGCTGAAGCTACTTGGCATCAATGTAGTCTCCGTTCTAAAGACCATGCAAACTTTTTTGACGTCTCATAGGTACACTCACTCTCCGACTGTTTTACTCCGCCGACAGAAACTTGACTTTTACCTTTAATTCAAAAACTCTTGGTATTATTCAGAGCCAATGACCAAAGATCGTAGTTTCCTTATCATAAGATGACAGGTTAATGTAACATGAACATTCTAGAGCTCAACAGGCACAGTTGCGCTCACGACGCAGTTGCCATAGTAAATACACATTTCATGCATACCACTTCTGTCTGCACAAAGGTTGTCTCTTTAGCAACCTAACAGTGGTGGAGGCTTACCAGAGACATAGCCACAGACATAATTATGCAATTGCATTTTGGCATTCCAAATGTATTCAAAGAAGCAGGTGGTAGTATTGGGTAGATTTGTACAGGTGTGATTTAATATTGGGTCCAATCAGTAAATTGAAACGTTAAAAAAAATTATTTGACAAAAAGTATGAGGGGCTAGCTGTATCAGAAATCCTAATCACTTATGGGGAAGTATATTGAGCATAATTGATTAAATTTTCAGGCCTGTGGCTATGATGGTTTCCTGAAAATAATTTTTTTAACAAATGGCTGAATTTGTCCATCACTTTGGGGTGGGGTAGCATTTTTTGCATTTTTCTGCCGCGTTTTCATCTCACAAGGTAATAATTAAATCCAATAAACTCGAAGCCAATTAAATGTCTGCATAAAACGAGGGACAATTCAGGCATTCTACGGCCTCTTCCTATCAGATGTTATAGTGGTTCCAAAGGCGCATCACTCGCGAAAATGGGCTTTGGGGGTACATTTGTCACAGCAGGTAATAATCGTTTGGGATTGCCACATGTAAAGTATGTATAAATTACAGGCAAAAAACAGTCTTACTGAAATGAATATGCTAGGCAACTAACGAAACAAACCAGACAAGTGAGATTAAATCCTATTTTCGTGAATACTACATACCATTTCAATGTTGTTGCTGGTGAAAAATTTTGTCACCCAAAATGGCCCTTTTTGCCACCAAATGCCATAAATCTGCTTTTTCCTCAAAGAAGTATGAAAGATACAAGGTTCTAGTTCAAAAACTGAAAATACATTTATTTTTACCCAAGCAAATGACCTATAATATCTTTTTTAACATGTAATTTTCCCCTTTAAATATTTTTTGAACACTACTTTTGTCAGTCAAATGGTGTAAGCATCTTGAACCTTGTCATGTCACTGATTGAAGATATCCGGACTTGATTGGACAGATATCGCCTCATTGCTCACTTCCACAAGAAGACATCGGGAATTCTGGGCACAATGTATTCATTCCAAATTCGTTGTACCTTTATTGTACTAATTCGCTATGGTTCACTAAAAACATATCACCAAAACTGTACTAGGCGCTTAATCAATGGTTTTTTTTGTGGACACCGTGAATACCTGATTAGAAAAGCATTTTTGTTTTGCGTTTATCTGACCTATAATACATAAGCGCTATTGAATGACGCGACATACTACTCAAACACACATCACACACACACACACACAGCACACGACCACACCACACACACACACACAACACACACACCACACACACAACACGCATGCACACAACACGCACGTGACTCACGCACACAGCACAGCACACACCATTCACACAAACACACACACAACACACACCACACGCACGCACGCACGCCACACACACACAAGTTGTGGAGGTGGGTGATTCTTCGTTTATCATGGCATGGTTAAAGATGAACTGGATTTATGCATGGTATCAATTATACACACGTGTGAAATGTAGTACATGTACAAAGCGCAATATGTAAATTGAACAATGTCATATTACCAAACTGCTTTCAACACACTGAGTGGAGTGATACAGGGCCGCGCCAGGGTAAAATCTTAGTAGGCGAAAACTCTGTAGGGAAAGTTTTGCCCCCCCCCCGAAAAAAAAAAAAAATACTTGCCAATTTACAAAGCCAAACTATCATCCGACAAGCGGGGAGGGGAATGGCTCAGGGGCCGACGATGACCAATAACTCGATTTTCCCCGCCAAAAAACTTACCTGCCAAATTAACAAGCCAAACAGCATCGAATAAGCAGGGGAGGAGGGCCACCAATAAAAAAGAATAAAAAAATAAAATAGATAAAAAAATACTGCAAAATTATTACAAGTCAAACAGCATAACTTTGAAAATATAGGAGGAGGGCGATCGCCCCTGCCGCCCTGAGGCGCCGCCGGGAGTGAGGGGTTATGAAAAGTTATGAATTAACCTCCTTCGCGTCCCAGATTCCGGAAACTGCAGTAGGTTTAAATCACGCGCCATCGTGCTGCAGGAAAGAGTAAATCAGTGGTTTTTAGTCTGTACTGGGATTAACATGTCACCAGCAAAAGTGTCACTTAAAAAGGCGGATTTTCGAAAATGCGCGGGGACTGTCCTGTCCAATTATGTAGTGCTGGCTGAAAAAAAAGAAACTAACCATTAGCCACTCTCCACATTGTATTTCCATGGAACCACGCAATTTTCTATACATTATGCAACACCTACAAGAGGCAGTGGGCCGCGCGGGCAATCGAAGCAGTACTGCTGTAATTAGCCGCCTACATCGTTTTCACTTAGGATAACATAGAACGAATAGTCTAAAATCAATGGCTTGGCGTACCATTTTCTGTTTCAAGTATTAATGGCCGTATTTAATGCACTCTTATGATACATTGACGCTTGCTATAATTGCCTCTGGGAAATTACACTTCAGCTCGTTGTGCGTTCGTTGAAATCAATTCCAGCCAACAAATTCGGAATCTGCGATGCTGTGATGAAAAGGTATTGTACCATCAAAGCCTGTACTTTTTTTTTTTTTAGCGCGGCGACCACTTTCTCATAAATTGTGGGGTTATTATTCGTCTATTCTTTATCATTACTAACAGTTCACTGACCTTCAAAGTACAGCAACTACAATAGAATGTCAAAATATCTAATGACGGGTCGTTTGGTGTATGTATCGGTTTGCATCCGGAAAAGACCTCACAATTAAACCGTCTCGGTTTGGTGGCGTATCGCTGAAACTGTAGATCACCGGCATTTTATTTTTAATTGAAGAAGTCGCGGGTACCGTATGCTGATCATTTATCCTGGCAGTTTTATTAGCAGTTCTGAGGCATTAAGATTTAAACGTGACAGTGGTGAATGCATCTCCAATGATTACACCGTCTGTTGCCAATTGCTTTTCCACCCACATTTTAAGTATCGGTAAAATGTAGCATAGCAAACTTTAAAAAGCAGTGGATCTCATGTTGCAAAACAATCCCCGCAACCAAGGAAAAAAATCCATCCCTTCGGCTATGATGAAGGAATCTCTGTAAATCCTGGGGGGTAGGATTGACTAGAATATGCAAAAGAATGCAAAGAAAAAATAGCCGTTTAGTGTACGTTATACGTAGGAATTTTTTTCTCGCGAAAAAATTCCAAGATCTGAGTCAAACGGTCACTTAAATTCACTAAAACGAAGTTTCTAGCTCCTATAGATTTTGCTAAAAGTTTCCAGATGGCATTTTCCTTTCTAACCATGTCACGTGTACTTTTAACAGTGTTAATGTTTTAGGCATTCAAAAGAGATCTCTTTGACTTTAAGGTTGTGGATTGAAAATTAATGCGTATTTAATGTGTGTATTGAGCACAGAGTATCTTGAGCATTAGATAAAATTTCTCTCGAAAATTCCCACGATGAAACTTTTGCTGCCAACTTTAATTAGGTTTTTACGTAAGAATGCAATGATTAACCAATTTGTTCCATTTGCTTGTTAATGTAAATCAGTGTGTTATCTCGAGAAGGGAAAAGGGTCCG
>JZLH01S0088541.1:87812-107476 GCA_001188425.1 Eucidaris tribuloides | reverse complement strand
CCTTAGATACAGGAAATGAAGCAGTTCTTCTTTTACTAGATTTAAAGACACTATATAACACTGTGGAAGACACGTTTAAAAAATTGTCGAACTTTGCTATCTGACATATCTGACAGTGTTTGAATGGACAAACAAACACCTTAGAACACAAAAGTTTGGACAGTTATGCTGTCACTAGTACAATATGTGCAGATTCAAATTGGCACATTAATTTCCTATCGGGTGATAGGAAATTCTGCAACACAGCAGTCTATGGTGGAAAGCTGGAATGGTCTCTCAATGATTTTTACTTTTTTTTAAAGCACTTACTGATCGTTTTAAACTGCAATTTTTTTCAGGGCTTTATTTTTAGACCATGTCAGAGACACTGGTAACATGGGGAATCATGCAGCTCAGATTTTTTTTTAACTGAAAACACTGTTATACAGTGCCTTTAACATCTGCATTCGACACAGTGGATCATTCCATACTCCTCACCAGACTCAGAGACAGATTCGGTGTGACAGGGGTGGCATTGGATTGGTTCGCATCCTATCTTTCGGAAAGGCAGCAAAGTGTTATGATCAACAATGTAAAGTCTACTCCTAAACCTCTTTTGTGGGGTGTGCCACAAGGATCAGTAATTGGCCCGCTCCTGTTTTTATGCTATACCGCTCCTGTGGAAGACATCATCCGTGGCCATGTTTTTTCAACAATCATGTATGCTGACGACACACAATTGTATGTAACAATGAAACCCCAGGAAAGGGATCAAATGGTCACAAAACTTGAACTTTGTCTCCAGGACATTCGCTGCTGGATAAAGGACAACCAACTCGTTTTTAATGCCGATAATATGGAGGTGCTACATGTGTCGTCGCGTTTTAAGCAACGCCAAGAACTTGGTCCTATAACGTCAGGTAGCAGTCACGTTGGACCATCTCCCTCCCTACGTGACCTTGTTGTTATCTTTGATAGTCACCTCACTATGCAGCAACATATCAATAACACCTGCAAGAAAGCATCCTTGGCCCTCAGGAGAATAGGAAGTGTCCGTCAACATCTCGATAGCAAGGCAACTGAGATATTAGTCCACGCATTCGTAACATCGTTGCTAGACAGCTGCAATTGCCTTCTTCTAGGAGTTCCGGAGAGAGAAATCTGTACACTGAGGATACAGAACTCTGCGGCTCGCTTGGTCTCCAGAGTTAAGAAATCTGAACACATTACACATGTCCTTAAAGATCTACACTGGTTGCCAGTTCAGTCCTGAATCCACTACAAGGCCATTCTCACTGTCTTCAAAGCTCTCCATGCACGTGTCCAGAATACATCTCAGAACTGCTCAAACCATACATCCCACCAAGGCATCTGCGGTCATCTTCCCAACACCTTCTCATCCTCAATCCTGGAACAACTAAAACCTATGGTGACAGAGCATTTGCTTGTGGTGGTCAAAAGCTCTGGAACGCTCTTCCGACGTCATTACGCACTATGACTGATATTGACATTTTTAAGCAAGCACTAAAAACCTACCTCTTTGATAAATATTTTCATTAATCGTATTGATTAATTGTAAACACTGTATATTGTAAAGCGCTTTGGGAGGACCAACGGTCCTGAAAAGCGCTATAGCAGAATGTATTATTATTATTATTATTAAATGACCGCTCAAAACGTCATAATTAGGTTACAGTGGTCAAAAGATTAACAATTTGGGAGAACACTTAAAATCTAGATATGGCTTTTTAATTATTGATTAGATATGCTAGATTGGAGGTAAATCTGGTTCTGGGAGTAGAGGGGGGGGGGTGATTGCAATATTGAGCTGAAATTTCCAAATTTGGTGGACACCTCGTAATCAAGAACCCATTTCTTTAAAACGGGACAGCGTACATCGTTCAATATATACCTCTATCTCTTAACGTTAGCAGATACCCTTCATTTTAGGCCTACTGTATTACGAAATATGTCTTCTAATCCGTTCAGATGACTTCGCCATAACCAACAAAGTAACAGTAACTGTTAAAACTTGTTTAAATGGTATAAAAGATACTTGATAATAAACAGTTTTCACAATCACTCATTACTTGATAGCGAGATTCAATTCATGTGTGCCAGCTATTTTATGAATCGCAATGTTGCGGAATTTTTTGCCATTTCGATAAGGGTTTCTCCAAATTTTAACCTCACCGAGGTGTAAAAGAATCAAGGAATCGTAACTTTCACAATATTTTGGTTGTATGTATTATTGTACTGTAATTATCCCTAGTTGTTTCCATTTTTGATGAAGGATATACCATGCACTTTTTTAGGAATCAATTGAATTTATGGATTCTGAGTTGACTGACATGACAACTTTATTTGTTTTCATCTATTAATTCACCTTTTTGTGGCCCTACCTCTCAGAAAATAGTGATATCATAACAGTCAATTTAGAAGCCATAATTTTAATTGGAATATATCAGTGCAGGGTATTTTGTTTACTATACACGTGTAACTGTTTAATTTGCAGACATGTACGTTGAAGCAGTTGCCAGTGACACATATAGAAGAATGAGCGAGCAAAAGGTATATTGTTGTTTCTGCACACATCGGTTTGGGCACATTCAAAATGTCGGAAGTGGTCTGAACCGAATGCCCTTAATAGTTGGGTCCGCAATTAATTATTACTATTAGATTAAACAAAAAGCTCAAATACTGAAACGGCTTTGCATGACAATTTCATTTGTAATCTGTTGAAAGAAAAGTGCAATTGTGTGCGCAATCTTCACCATATTATATTAAGGAGGCACCGAAAATTCTATGCCTAAGTTTCACGAATTTGGGTGGTCAGGAGTAATTCTGACCTGTAGTCCTAATGTACGTGTGCGCATGCTCACACACGGGGCAGGCGCAGTAAGCTATAGTGTTGTTGTCTTTCTAACCTGTTTGAACCATGACGTACATGGAAATTAGTATACAAACATTGACTGCTCATGAGGATGGTGGTTGTAATTATCCCTCCCGAGGTGCTGTTTATGCCGGCCCTTCTATCATATCCTCGGCTTCGCCTCGGTGGTGATAGAAGGGCCGAAATGAACAGCACAGAGGAGAGGATAATTTCAACAGCCAACCGAATACAGAGCAGTCGATATTTGTTTATATACCTCATTCTTTTAAATGATCCATAGGTCTAGCTGGTGGTCTAGCTGTAAGTCTAGGTCTAACAGTTAGTTGTGGTAGCTAGTCTAAACACGAAATGAGATCAAGAAATTAAAGTTCAAAAATGGTTAACTCACACCGAAGTCAACGTCGTTGGTATGCGCTGCGTGTTATGTGCGATTTTTAACGAAGTCGTAAGCTAACTTAGCCAAATGGCGCCATTGTTACGTGTTGAGTATTTCGAATCTTTGCGTTGGATTACTTAACCGCTAAGTCACTCGCCATGTACTAATAAATCATGCACTGCTCGTTTATAGCTGCAGGGCAATTGTAGCGCTTAGGCCCTATGTATGTACGTACGTATGTCATGTATGTGTGTGTGCAAATGTGTTCTATCACATGCCGGGTTGTAGCCTCATTTTGACCTTAGGTCAACCGTCAAGGCAATGACAGAAAGATTAACGCCCCATTACGTTATACAGTTTTGACCAATCAGTGACAAGAATTTGTATGTGTTGTATATACATGTACAATACACGTTTATGCCTTTTACAGTATGTTTTTTTTCTTTTTGTTTACTTTGGTCGGTAAAGGTAGGTATACCCCAATTAACCTTCGTTTTATTTATTTTGTCTTGTCTTTTTTTTTCAGGGTGGGGGGGGGGTTCAATGATAGAATTAGCATTAATTCATGTTCTCATGTTTATCCTTCAGACACAGGACGGACCTGCTGCAGAGAAATCACAGACGTCAATGGAAGGAACTTCGATGCAATCAGGTACAGCAAATTAATTTACTCCAGCAGTGTACTAGATACGTTTGGATAGAGACTTCAAGATCAAGATGTAAAATTGCAAACAATTCCATTGGTAGCTCAATATTGTTGTTGTTGTTGTTGTTGCTGCTGTTTTTTTTTTGGGGGGGGGGCTTGAAGTTTATAACTTAGACACACCATTCTTTAGATCATAATCAATATCATTATACCGTTGAAATACACAGGGAGAAAAATCCTTTGTCCCTTGTGATCTTAAATGGACGAAACTGCATTTTTTTATGTATCTATTAACACTTTGAGTGCTATCGGCGAAACCTGTTGCGCCCAGGGTTGATTCACCCAGGTACTTATCTGGTGAACCTGTTCGCCGGAAAGACAATCGATCCAATATCTTTAATTCGAATGACAAATGTCACTGAAGTTCCTACACAATGACATTTATCGTAAATTAATACAAAGATGAACCAAATAAATGAGTATAAAATGTCATTGTCTGAATAGCTTTTGCGATTTTACAGAAATCGTACCAATTTTGGAAAGGTTATAACATTAAAGTCCGAAAAAATCCAGTCCCTTGGTTAACACACCAGGATTTTTAGCCAGCACCCAAAGTGTTAACTTAAAATGCAATATATAACTTATGTAATATATATAATATATATATATTATATATATAGAACTCCTTCAAAAAAATTGGAATTTGAGTTCTGATCCGGTTATATCTCCCGTTTTAGTAGTAATAAATCAATGCAAACCCCCCCCCTTTGGTAATCATCGGAAAGATTATTTAATTTTCTTTAAAATGGTATCCTATTTATTATTGAATATGCCATCAAGGAAAGGCAGGTATCTTAAAATGTGGTGTAAAGCTGTAAATTGAAAAGCTGCAAAATTGACCAAAGTTCGGGTAAGTCACACAATTTTTGTTGTTTGTGATGAGTGAGTTCTCCCAATGTCTCTTCGGTCGTTTATGAAATTCTAATGTGAACATTAAGGCTGGATTGAACAAACACTGCACAAGTCAAGCAAACAACAAACAAACAGCACGTAAAACAACAAAACAAAAAAAACATGTATGCGGCATTTATAAAAACTTAACATAGCCATTTACATCTCACAAGACCTTTCACACATTAACACCACAAAGTAATAAAAAAAAGTGGCAATTAGCTTGATTTTCATGGATTTTCTCAGAGAGAGGGTATCACGGAATGGATGGCCTGCATGCAGCCCAGCCTCAACCCATTTGAACCATTGAGAGATCGGACTCGCCGGGCTGTACGGAAGAGAGTCACAAATGCAACAACATTGGCAGGTCTGCGTCAATTACTGATTGACGAGTGGAATGCCATCCCACGGCAACGAATCACAAAGCTCATCAACAGCATGGCGAAGCGGTACCAGGCGGTGGTGCGGGCACGTGGGTCATCCACCCGATACTGAACTCTGATCATGCATTAAAATCAATGAAAATTGATGAAATCAAAGATCCACGTGAAGATTAACATGAAAACCCATGTAAATCAAGCTCCTGCCACTTTTTTTGTTAGTTTGTTGTGTTAATGTGGTGAAAGGTCTGTGAGATTAAATGCCTTGTGTCCAGTTTGTAAATGCCCATAGAGTTTTTATTTTTTACTTTTTATTGTTGTTGTTTGCTTAATTATGCATGTGTTTGTTTCAATCCATGTCATTGTTCACATTAGAATGCATAACAACCGAAGAGACAATTAGGAAACTCCCCCATCAACAACAACAAAAATTGTGTGACTTACCGAACTTTGGTCATTTTGCAGCTTTTCAATTTACACTTTACACCACGTTTTTGAATACTGCTCTTTCTCTGATGGCACCATAATCTAACGAAGTAGGTGTATCATTTTAAAAGAAAATTAAATAATGCTTTCTTGATGATACCAAGCTTGCATTGATTATTAGCTTACAATAACGGGAGATACAAACTGATTCAAACTCAGATTTCCAAACTTTTTTTGAGGAGTTATATCATGTTATATGATACATGTATATATGAGTATTCCTCTTTTCTTAAAGGTTTCTTTCCGAAACATATATTTTAATTTGAACTTGAATATGTATTCTCTCTGCATAAAACATCAATAACAGCAACGACAGCAATGTAAATCATCCACTATAAGTTGATCAACGTAAATACATACATAATTATTCAATGTCAATATATACTATAATTATAATATAAAAATAATCTGACAGTGACTTAGAATTTCATTAACAGAATTGATCACGCATTAAACATTGGTTTATATAAAGATATAAGACCAAAAATATACAAGATACAAATTATGCAGAGGAGCTAGCGTCATTAAGCGTAGCTTGAAATTGGCGTCAGGCCAAAAAGTCAACACAAAAGTACACATTGTTACGAAAATAATGTATACATGTTTGTTCGCAGTTATTATGTTGTATAATTCAAAATCACGGTAAGCAAAGTGTGTTCAAAATTACGTATCACATGTGATTTCAGAACATTTTATATAGGGTATATACGTGTAAACGTGTATTCACATGTTAAATCAAATTCTTTTTTTATACGAACCGTAGTTGCAATTTAAAGTATTTGAACTTAACCTTGTATTGGCCATTATATTTATTTCGATATAAATGTTTTATTTTTTTTTCAGGAGGACCCGAGGACAAGAAGAATACATCAGAGATTTTGGAGAAATCTGATAATCAAAGTGTAAGGTTTATCTTTATATCTAATCAATAAGGTTCAAAAAAGGTTTAAAAAGGACGCTACCCAGCTATACGTCAGCACTGTCCAGCGAGAGATGAGGCAATTTGTCTTGTATAACCGTAACAGCAACATTGACTTATTATTAACGGGTTTTTTTCGTTTGAAAAGGTATATCATTTTGTTGGGTATTTGTTTGTGCAGTTAAGTACCAAATTTTATTTTTAACAAGAAAAATAGTTAGCCAATACATCATTTTAACGAAAGTGGATATATCGCTTTTAGCTTGCAAGGTCGTCATAGATACCATATTTTGTGTTCTTGATTTTTATGCGCCATAATTAAAAGTATACGTCCAACTCCGTAAAGCACCAACAGACATTGTGTTTACAGGTTTGTGTCCGTACATCCATGCCTTCATTCATCCACACTTTCTTGTAAACAAGATTACTAAATTGAGGTTAGATATTAACATAACGTAGAAACAAATTTGCTAAATAAGATTTCAATTAGGGGTGCGCAAAACCCCAAACTCACTCATTAACAAGAAAAAGATGAGTGACAGAACTTAGGTCTTATTGCAAACCCTTAACTCTGAAAGTTAATAGATGAAGTGACAGGGGTTCCTCTTGACATTGGCATCCGTGGATGATCAAATGAAAGCATAAGTTATAACTCCATCTAAAAAAAAAAAACGTTTGAATGAAACTTAAATATCCTGTTGATGTATCAAGCATGCATTGCGTAGTATAGTGTATGTGTGTGTGTGTGTGTGTGTGTGTGTGTGTGTGTGTGTGTGTGTGTGTGTGTGTGTGTGTGTGTGAACACAAAGATTTATTTGAAACTCGTGGTTTGTTTACATTAGGTGTGTAGCAATAATCTATATACAATATTGCGGCTGTTTACACACCAATTGTTCGAGTGTTGATGTTAGTTTTGATGAACTCACATTCAATCATCACTTTCTAAAAAAATTGATTCAGAGCTAGATGTGAGACTACACTAACAGCGGTACAAATTTATTGTATTTTGAGGCCTGCAGGTAATGGTAACAGTCAGCTGATTTGACTATGTTCCTTTTCATGATTTGTTAATATGATTAAGAATCACCACTGATTCACTTAAATCAAAAAGATATTTTCCATTTTCTTCGATTACATAGGAAAAAGAGGTTGAGGACATCCTAGCTACTTTGAAGGATCATTCACCAGCAGAGTCAGGTAGAGTCCTCTAGATTGATTTGATTTGATTTGATCTGATCTGATTTTGTTTGCATTTCTCAATCATGGTATATATATATATATATGTAAGTAGATCGAAAAGGGGTAAACAGATATAAAAAAAAATAGTTCGGGAGCATGGACCCGAAAATATAATTTCGTGCAACCACATCACATCTCAATTCTACTGGAATGACATAATTGTCCCAATAGAACAACACTAAGTACTGTTTATATCTAAATTGCATTGTCATTTTAGAGATATAGACCTTTGAAAGCTAGTTCTAACAAGATCAGACATAGCCCGGTATTGGTAGATTGAGATGGGATTAAATAAAAGCAAAGTAATTAACAATAAGTTTCAAGAATGGAAACAAGGACTTCATTACAGGACTAATACTCGTTTAAAAATCATAAAGTTTACTTGAAAACGTAGTATTTCCTTGGATTAATCTGGAAACAAGTACATATAAATAATACTTCTTCGTCTGTTGTGTGCATGCCCCCCCCCCCTACCCTGCGCGTATAATGCATTAGTTTCCTGAGGCAAATGATTAGAGAGTTTTCTAGTGTCGTTTCTCCTCACCCTATTTTTTTTAGTAACAAAGTTATTGATCATGTCTTGTCATCAGTGGCGACACCACGTGGGATGGGGAATGGGAGAGCAAATGCACCCCAGTTAACAAGCTCCCCCTCCCCAGAAATTGTGAAGACTAAAAAAAAGAACACAGTGAAAATGTACAGTTAGTTATACGCACTGTCATAAGCATCCTGCGTCGTGTGATTGTATGATTATATCGATTCAGTGTGTAAAGATAGTGTCATGGTGGCTGGTTCGAGTCAGAAGTACGTTTTTGCAATATTGGATAAGTGGTTATTTTTATACTTCTTCCAGAAATTGTAAGAATCTTTCCTTTAAAGATTGTGTCAGGGATGTGCAAGTCCATTACTTCCCTTCATTATCAATACCAAACGGTAATTTAGTACTTACAAATGGTGTGTTGAAAGTTTGAGATCCATACGTCATGAATTTGTTGTTTTATGAGAAAAAACTAATAACGACATGACTTGTTACCAGAATGTTGTTCTTTCCGTGAGTTTCAATTTTGCTCAAACTGCGAATCGCGGTTATTGTGTAACGTCGCAAGACCAGTGGGGTGCACTGATTGGTTAAAACGGCTAACCTCCGCATGACCTTTGGCTAACGGCTGATCGGACAATTTTGGAACGGCACGTGCACGTTTGACGTCGTGGATTTTTCTGAAAATGCTTCTGAGTAATTTGAAGAAGGATAGAGTTTAACCGTCCAGATTTTCACCAAAACTCAATATTTTACCCCAAGTCTCTATGAGAGGTGTTTATTTATATTAATCTTCACATTTGATATGATTTCAGCTGATTTCATTCATTTAGGTGTTTTTTGACGTGCAAATCAATGACACAATCTTTAAGCACAAGTATCTATTTTGTGAAAATGACCCTTTCCTTCGGTGTCTAGAATCATACCATGTACGACTTGTTACGTACTTCAGCGGGGTGGGGGTCCTTGCCATGCAACTTGAATGCTTCGCATTTGGGTTCAATGAGGTTATGGTTTCCACCAGAAGACGATGTCGATACAAAGAATTCAACATTCCCTAACAATAAAAACCACTGCATTATACTCATACTCACACATTTATGGCTGTATAAGTAGGTACTTATGGGATATGTTTTCACCGCTGCAGGTGACTGAAAAATCTAATCCGAATACAACAAGAAAAGGCATGAGTTTTCAGACCGTGGTAATTTGTCCAACTTTCATGCCATGGCATGGCAACACGTCATTACTCATGCACGAGAATATTCCCCCTAGGACATGGGTAACACTACAGCAGCCTTTCGATCCCTTGCCCTTCCTTGGGCATTTTTTTTGTCCTCTATATGGCTAGATCTACATGCGGGGTATGACAGAAACGAATCGAGACTGTGACAGCCACGTGCATGACGCAACGGCAATCGACCCATCGCCCATGTCACTCTGTTGCCCAACATCTCATCAACATTCTGCTATGATATCGTTTATCTATCGCACGCTGTGCCCCTTCCTCAGGCTCTTAAGTGACACACCCAACCTACCCCCATCACGATAGTAGAGGTGGCAAAAACATGGAGCGTGGCATCAATGTGAAATTCCTGGTTCAGCGGGATGGGGCACAACCGAAAGGGCAATGTTGTGCAACACATTGATATGGGCGCTGGGTCGATTGGCATAGTTTTTACATCACAGGTCCCTACAACCGTAGATGTATACCAAGATTCAACAAAAACCTCAGGCATACACAAAATAAGACGGATATGTGATTATACTCCTTGCCCGCGGTTTTCTCGTTTCACATCATTATTTTACATTTCTTAGTAAAATGTGGCATAAAGGGTGAAAGAACATGCACCTGAAGTAAATCAAACAAGTAAAAACACACACCTCTGTCGAACAATAGCCGCCGACTGATATCACCACAGCAAAGTAAATGCAGATTTACCTTCTGGAAATAAATTTCCTTTCCCATATAACCCGGAAACCAGATTTGCTTTGTGTTAATTCTGATGAATTTTCAGATTCTTGGTGATAATGGCCGGGATCTATAGCATTTTGCATTTTAGCATAACTTTTGCTTTTGAAAATGTACCCTTCATTTTATATTGGGTCGTCCCTGTTTATTTTACTTTAGTGCCATGTAAATTATGGGGGACATGTTTCTCAATTCGTTCGAAATTATGCAATTGTACAGTTTATGTGTGGTATATACTCATAACAAACACCAAATTAACAAATGACAATATTAAAATAGTTCCGTAGTTTGCAGTTTATGTATTTTTTTCTATGAAATAAATGTTGAATTAAAATTTTAACAGGAGATATGTATTTCTGTTTCTTTCGGAACAGATCCAACTGGCAGCGAATCACATACAGCTGACACGACTGGAGAGAAACAGGTTAGTATTTGGTTTGTAGGAGGACCTTTGGCTAAGTGTTCATGTTTCCGTGCGTGCATGCGTCCTCTCTAACTGTTTTCCATGTGTCCTTCGATCTTTTGTTACCAACTTTAATCAGTGTCTACTTTTCAGTTTGTTCGTTTTTAGAACATACATGATATTGATACTAATAAAAGGTCACATAGTGAACAGGTTTGAAGGTAACCATAAACGACTGTGGGATTCATTATAGTATCTATTTGGTTTGGTACGTAACTCGTCACTGCAAAGACCAGTTCGAACCAAAATTGGGTCATACATGTATTTTGGTATCTTACATTAAGTGCTACCGGGAGAGGTTACATGTGCATCCGTCCGTCTGTAATGAAAATATGAAGAGCTCGTTTCCAAAAGGGACTAGATCCACTTTTCATGAAAATTGAGTTATTGATATCACATGATTACTCAGGTAAGTACCAAACTTTGAGCAAAAGTTTTAACCTCAACTGTGAAAGCAACCGTGAGAAAATGCACTTTCTAATATCACTTTTCCATAGGCGCCTGTACAAAATCCGGTAAACAAATGCCTTTTTCTCTGAAGTAACAAATATAGATGTAGTTCCTTTTGGAAATAAACTCTTCATATAATGCTTTGTGGGCTTCAATTTGTTAAATAGTTTACAGGTTTCTCTGGAGAACAAACAATTGCACAACATTGTCCTGTATGTATTATTTTATCACCTTCATGAATTACGTTTTGTTTCACATTTCTTGTAAATGAGACACAAGTACAAGGACCTCTTAGTTCAAAGCTGTGAGAAAGACATGTGCAATTTCTTTTCACTGCAAGACTAAAAAGAAGCAACCCTTTTAACATCGTATTAATCTATAAAATACAATTACAGTCTACCCATAATAGAGGTATTATATGTTTTGACACTTGGAATTCGATCATTTGCTGATTTTGAGTTTGATATGAATATATAGCACTTGTGGTATTATATAAGATTTCTTAAGATGTGTTGGGGTAATGTATTCGTTGGTTCCTCCATTAAATATTCTCGTTTCTAGCAGAAAACTCGAGGAAATCGAAAGTTTGGTTTATACGATACATTTACCAAGAGTCTTCGTTATCACCAGATCCAGCTAGAAAGAATGAAACATAAGTACAGGGATTTACAATTACTCTTGAAAAGTGTCCCAACAATGAACAGTCGTTAATCGGTGGATATAAACCTCTCATTTATTTACATCTTTGCAGTACGAAGCTGTCGTGATCAATCACAGGATATAAGCCAATCTGCGTAAGGTTAATATATATAGAATGAAACTGACAGTAGCCACTCAGAAGTAAATTCATCCTAAGCTTTATATTATATATATATATATATATATATATATTATATATATAATATATATATGAGAAAAGTATAAAAATGCCAGTAGTGCAGTTGTAATTTAGATAAATCAAAATAGCAAGAAGAACGAGAAAATTAAGAAAGCGCAGATATGTACTAGCAAATATACTTCACAAGCGCTTATAGTTATTAATTCTTTCAGAGGTTGAAGTGATACAATTACTTGGGCAATTGCAGTTATATATAGCTTTAGTACATATACAAGTATAATAAAATATCAATCTCAGGAATAACAAAATTAACTCAGTTTACACATGTCACAAATGGATGTACTGTGCACGATAGATCCAGATACTTCGACAAGAAAACCACTCGAGAGATAAAAATAAGTGTAAATTGCTTTCTTTATTACCACCAAATTCAAGGTCGGAATGGTTAATGTTTATTCACGCATAAATCGGGTGCATGAACACTGCTGCACCACCGTGCGGTTAGCTAATCGCTTGGAAGCTATCGACATGCATGAAACCGAATTTTGTCTTAGATGTCGTATTAGATTATTTATTTCTAAATTACATTTGAATTCAGACTTGCGTTTGTAAATTTTCGATGAAGTTGTTTCTCCTTTAATAGTCGGTTCATTCTATTTTCTCACATCTCTTCATTTTTTGTAAAATGGTGTTAATTATAAGTTTGGGCTCTGCGGTCAGCCACGAAGAGTAAGATTATGGTTGCTTAAGATAATTATCTGTATTATTTTGGCGGATTTGTATGTCTGTGCCACTGATATAACCTGTGCGAAGGTTATCGCAGTGTCCTATGTTATTGCTTCTCCACAACCGTTGCTATGTTACTGCAGTATAACAAAAAGAAAAAAAAGAAACAAAAGATAAAAAAAAATTCTTGCTACAACATGGTAAATCTATATTTTTATGACAAATTTTGGATAGATGCACCGTTTTAAAAGGAATTCACCAGACTTGGCCTATTATGTTAATGGACGAAGTTAGATGTTTTAGTCGTCTGCACTTTTGAATTTCCCCAGCTTGAGTGTAAGGCTTAGAGCCGTGCCCTCTAGTTAAAATCGTTGAGTTAGAGTGCTTGTCGTTTATCTGAGATAGAAGTGTTGCGTTGTGATGGACATGGTTCTCTAAGAGGTCTTGTCCCACATAACTGTGGTAAGGAATCTCTTAATGCTCTGTCAAACATATTAGGGCATTTGTTGGACGGTGATACTCGCTCGCTGAACAAACGACAATATGGTGATTTGGATCGAGAGTGTTCCTTTTTGTTACTCAATTGAAGCGAGTAATATCTCAATGGGAATGGACCTTTGGCTTCGATAATACCATTCTCTATAATTGATTAATGAGATGATTTACGTGCTTCTGAACAAGCAATGTCGTTTAGTCTCACTTAATCGCTGCATCTTGAGTAGTTGGGTCTGATACAATTGTTGAAATAACGATTGCAGATTATAAGGGCAACATTTATTTACAAGTGCGAGCGGTGGATCATGATTTAAAGTGGTGTAGTTGGTTGGATCAGTGACTTTGTAGAAAAAATTCACTGATGTATTGAATTTATTATTATTGTATATCGCTACTAAGCTATATATAATGGCAATTGTCCGAGTAATGTATCACTTCACCTGAAGAAATTAAATGAAGCGCCTGGGTGAAGTGATATTTAGTCTAAGGCGTACATATCTGGCTTCTTATATTTCTCTCTCTTGTATTTATATATATAATATATATACTAATATATATATTAATATATAGTATATAATACTTACTGATATATGTACCATTGCGAGAGATAGTGCTCGTATAACAACTAATGCTTTCCTTGTAGAATTATAAATAGACTAGAGGAGAGAGTGAGAGAGAGCGGTGGCCAAAAAAGAAGATACACATTCCGCGATCTTAATTTTCAAGTCATTTCAAATATGTCATTGCTGATTATTCCAATGGGTTAGTTCATTCTTTTCAACAAAATGGATACCAATGATCATGATTTTGATTGAGGGTGTAAGATCTCCGGGCTTATGTTCTGGGCAATGTAAATTCCTAAATTTGCTATTTGTTGTTAACCTCCAGCGATAATCAGAAACCGGAAATTTCTCACGTTACGGTGTACATCGATTAAGGTATGCGAAGCAAAGGGCTGGAATGCCCTCCCTTTCATAAGAGAGACGATGTTGAGCATGCATCTCCATTGTCATCGCCGCGTGTTGTCTTAGTAAGGCACGCTGAGTCGCGGAATATCTTGGTGTTCGGATGACGCCGCCTGATAAAATCTCGGCCAAATTTCTGGAAAAAATGGCGTTCCTTGAAAAAATGGCCACAGGACCCAAACGAATGAGTCCCAAATCATATGATCATTGGTATCATATTGTTGGAAAAGGAATGCTTCAATCGCTGAAACAAAAAAAAAAACCTATGACATATTGCAGATGATGTTGAAGAAATTAGCGATCGCAGGTGTAGCATGCTTTCTTGGGGCACCATGTATATATATATATATATGCATATACCAGGATTAACGGAAGAATGTGTAACGGAAGAATGTTTTATTGCTTAGCCAAGAAAGATCTCGGTTGAGGCCCACGCCCGTGAAACTACGGGATTGTACAATGGTCTTAAGTTCTTCAAGATGTGTGTGTTCATGTGATGAATAGTACCCCCAGATTATAAAACATTTAAGATCGTCAATTGAGTGATTGGGTTGTGCGAAATGTTCTGCTCCTGGGTATTGTGTACGTTTGTATGAGATTGTGGAATTGTGATTATTGAAGCGTTTTCGAAAGTCAGTGGTTTCTCCGATGTATATGGTGCCCGGGCATTTAGTGCAGAAAAAACAATACAGGACATTTGGACAAGGACCCATCTGCACAATTTAAAAAGGACGCTACCCAGCTATGCAATTCACTGGAACAGATCGAACAAACTGCAGCTAAATCACTTATTTCTAGTGATCCTAGAACCAGTGTCTTGTATTTTCTGCCTAAGATACATAAGTTACCGTCCATGGTGGCTAGATATTCGGAAGAAGTTAATCTCGACAATATTCACCCTGACCAGATTACCGATTTGACCAAACAACACAATATCATCCCAACCGGTAGACCAATTGGGTCTAGCATAGACTCACTGACAGAAACGATGTCAGCATTTGTTGATCGATACCTCCAACCGGAACTTCGCAACATCAAGAGCTAAATCCGTGACACCACTGATTTTTTAATAAGATTAAAATCAGTTGCACTCCCACCGAACTGTATTCTAGCCACCATGGACACTAATGGACGTGAGTAGTCTTTATAGTAGTATACTCAATTCGGATGGAATGGAAGGGGAGATGTGCGCAAGTTCTTTACGCTTAACCCTAACCCTGACACACCCACGAAAGACATAATCCGCATGATTGATTTCATCCTGAACCACAATTATTTTACATTCGACGGATCATTTTACCAAACACAGGGCACCGCGATGGGTACCAAAATGGCCCCTGCCTATACGCAAATATCGTTATGGGGGTTTTGGAGGAAGAATTTCTTTCGATATGTTTGAAACAGCCACTGATGTATGTACGTTTTATCGACGATATCTTCATGATCTGGCCCCATTCACAAGAGGAATTGTTTTTGAATTCCACCGGAATTTCAACCAATTCAACCCCCACATCCGGTTCCCAATGGAAACGTCAAAGGAAACAATTCATTTCTTAGACGTCACCGTCCACACAGCCAATGGTCAAATATCCACTATTATCTACAAAAAAACCACCGATACGTGTAACTACTTGCGCCATCAGAGCTTCCATCCCACCCACACTAAAGAATCCGTTGTATACAGTCAGCTTTTACGCTACCGTAGAATAATCTCCAACGACATTGTCTATCAATCCGAATCCACTAAACTGGGACGACAATTCATCCAGCGAGGTTACCCTGTCAAACTTGTACAAAAATGTCTTCTAAAAGCATCACACAAAAATAGGGACAGCCTTCTACGCTACAATCACAACGACGTTAAATCCCGCAAAATTGTCTACATTAACACATTCCACCCAAAAGTCAAACAATTCTTCAAATCGGTAACCAGGGAAGGGTACATATTGCAAAGTAATCCTATCCTCAAGAACCAATTTCCTAATCCGCCCATTCACGCTCAACGCCAACCGCCTAACCTCAAATCGATGCTAGTCAAAAGATCCCTCCCTAAGCCCCAAACTCACCACAGACAAAAGGGGAATACTACCTGTGGAAATAAGCGATGGCAAATTTGCAAACACATCATTACCGACAAATCTGTTCAACTCACACCCACTTACACTATTCATCCACCTCGTGATATGTGTAGGCGAAATTCAGGAGACAATGACACTAAACGTAGCTTTCTGTTCCAGTTTAATATGCAAGCTTTCGGCCTGTCATCCGGCCTTCATCAGGCCTACATTCACAGAAACAAAACAAAATGCAAATAACAACATTATAACTAAGGTTTATATGTCAAAAGAAATGTAGTGAAAAATTATAAAACCGGTTTGATAACTGAAATAATGAGACAAAATATGAGACCAACCCAGGACGAAAATCCAACAGAAACCAATAGGCTAATGGACCAATAGAAACCAATAGGACCAATAGGCCTAATGGTTTCAATAGGGAAAGTGAAATATTGGTCCAACAGAAACCAACAGAAAATTTGTATTGGTCCATTAGAAATATCCTATTGGTCCAATAGAAACCAACAGAAAGGCTGTATTGAGCCCAGAGAAACCCACAGAAAACTTGTATTGGTCCAACAGAGACCCATAGAAATATCCTGTTGGACCCATAGAAACCCACAGAAAATTTGTATTGGTCCAATAGAAATGTTCTATTGGTCCAATAGAAACCCATAGCAAATTTGTATTGGTCCAACAGAAATGTTCTATTAGTCCAACAGAAGCCGATAGAAAATTTGTATTGGTCCAATAGAGATGTTCTATTTGTCCAACAGAAACCCATAGAAAATTTGTATTGGTCCAACACAAACCCACAGGAATTTCCTGTTGGACCCACAGAAACCCATAGAAAATTTGTATTGGTCCAATAGAGATGTTCTATTGTTCCAACAGAAACCCATAGGAAATTTGTATTGGTCCAACACAAACCCAAAGGAATTTCCTGTTGGACCCACAGAAACCCATAGAAAATTTGTATTGGTCCAATAGAGATGTTCTATTGGTCCAACAGAAACCCATAGAAAATTTGTATTGGTTCAATAGAAATGTTCTATTGGTCCAACAGAAACCCATAGAAAATTTGTATTGGTCCAACACAAACCCACAGGAATTTCCTGTTGGACCCACAGAAACCCATAGATAATTCCTGTTGAATACTCTGTGTTCAAGAGAGATGTTCAAAAACGTAAAAGGCGTACTTCTGTGAATGTGTGAAACATTGAATAACAATACAATCACTCTAAAAGATTCAACTTGCACATTAACAAACAATACAGATAAGAAATCAGGAATCAAGAACAATGATTAACTAAAATCTGTGATAATTTTAATTAAATTAAGAAAAGTTATCTGAACTTGGATGATGAACATAGGGTAATACTTGTATGTTAAAATAAAAAAAAAAAACAATACAACCTGTACCAGGACCAGGTACATGTACATACAGGCATGTGTGATTACCATAAACACAGCAATAGGGTTGGATTATTTACCAATCAACTGGCTGTAAAATACCTTCTAATTTTCTCCCATTGACTTGGTGCACACATAAGTCAATGTACACATGCATGTACATGTATGTGAGACGTCAAAAGTCAGAAATATGCCAAGCCTGTGGTGAATGACAATTACTGCAAACTGTGTAAATTATGTTGACGTCGTGACAGCACAAAAGGTAAAATAAAATTTAGGAAAACAAGCTGTAAATTCAGCTTCTTGTCCAATATACATTCTTAAGTAAATCCATTAGATTTTTAAATTGTTATACAAATTTTCTTTCACAAATTTCCCTTTATGAACAATGAACCAGACAATTGCAAAGTTAACGAAATAACATTTTTTGGTGTATAAAATTAGACTTTGCTGATGTACATGCAAATTTGCTGTCACTGATACAAATATTTGACCATGGCATGTGTAGTGAAACTTGTGACGTAACGTTCGTTAGTCAAATTGGAATATCATTCGGGCCTGCTAAAAATATTAAGCTCTAAGGTACATGTACATGTAAAATGAAATGCATGCAGCATTAACTTGAGTATTCGTTTTATGAAATCCAGAGTGTAAATCAGCTTGAAACAATGGGTTCAGCAAAGGGATCCATCTAGGACTGTACAGTTTGAGTAACACATGTAGAACAATGACTCAAGGAAAAAATAATTATGAATTCTCAATGTAAAGGTTTCCATCACAGAAGTGTGCAGGGTGACGTGTAAATCTAATAAGATTGGCTGCCAAATGAAAAGAAAAAAAAATCATATATTGGTGAAATCTTCACAAGGCGGATGAAATTAGTAGTCCATGCTGATATGCTATGAAAATGGAGCCATGAAATCAACACGTACCATAGATACCAGTAACTATGTCAACATTTATTTTTAGAATTGTGGAAGATACAATTTGAAATGGGGCAAACCCCAAAATTAACTATTTTGCAACAGATTTCACGGAAGCAGACTTTTTTTGGTCAGTCAAACTATCTGCTGTTCTCAGAGATGGTAAGATACTGTACATTAATTCTTAAGGCACAGTTGAAGAGTTGATCTCAATTTAATATTGCACGCAGACATGAATGAGCCGTTGTCCACTGGTCAGCCAAACAAACGAGTCATCAGCTTATCAATTGTTTTTCCCGTGTGTTTCAAATCATGGTGTGGAGTTTGAAACGAGCCGGTGAGACTACCTGTACAATGAATCATTCTGATCAGGAATAATATACATGTAGCTGTAAGTTTTCTAATACGCATCCTTTCTTGCATCAGTTGAATGATGTCCATACAATATTCCCTCCTGTGATGTCTGGGTCTGTAACTGCTACATTTCCCTCAGTTCGTAATGACCGAAGTGATCTAGCAATAAAAATAATAAAATGACATACATGTAAATTCACATATTGTAAGCTTTGTGCATTTTTTGGAGGGGGGGAGGAGTAAATGAAACATGAACGCAAACAACATAATTACTTATGTACACTTCTCTAAATAGTATCATGATACCGGTATTGGTATGTACATGTACATGGAATTTTAATAATCTAGTTATGCTCATTCTACTAAAAGTGAAAAATTTACATAAATACACATATCAATTTAACTAGGAATTCACAGAACTTTAGAGACAAAAGTTACGTAAGCCTTCATACACTCGGCAAAAAGGTTCTTGGACCTTATAAAAGTGAAATTACCATATAAATTTAATTAAAGGTACATTATTGTATTATGTATATCATATGACCAGACATTATTCTACTTTTGCCGAGTGTATTTGAAACATCATCAACCTGTGAAGTGA
>JZLH01S0088541.1:55437-85198 GCA_001188425.1 Eucidaris tribuloides | reverse complement strand
AGCACAGGTTATTCAGACCCTGATTTGCGTAGCACGACGGACAAGGGTTTGAGCCTTCAAACTAATAACTCACAGCGTTTTCTCCTAAACGTCGCCATCTAGTGCACAGTTTGGTAACACGAGATTAGATCTTGCAGACGCACATCATGCACTTCAGACGAAAGGCCACAGGTTGAATGAACCTTCCTCCGTAACGCGCTCTTTGTGCATTACCACAGTCTGTGCATGACATGGGTCGTTCATGTGTACGGTGGGGAATTCCACGAGCTACATTTAGCCACACGTTGACGTCACGAGTATTATGCGCGGGAATTCTGCTATTCAGAGAAAACTGGGTGAAAAGGCAAACAGTCCAAAGTGTAGTGATCAAAAGGAAAAAAAACATAAAATGTTCCATTTTCGGCGGGAATTTGTACTATTCACAAATTGTATTAAGGATTTTTTGTATTGGAAACTGGATGTCCCGTGTATGGGTTAAACGTTCAGAAAAAAACATGGAGTTGGAGTTATAGAGTTTAGAAACATTATAGCTACATGGAAAACATATATAGGTATTATTATGTTTGTCAAATTTTGAGTGCGTGTGAACATACTGTTTAAGCGTGTTGGTGTGTATGTGCCGGTTTTGACTATGAATAGCCAATGGAGAGAAAACATCAGCGTGAAGAGTTCCTTTTATATGAAGTCATTTAATACAACCCTACCCCTTTTTCCCAAAAGAAAACATTACGAACGCTTTGTTAGATTTTGTTTTCACGTATTAAAAGAGCATAAAAACGAGCATTCGCATGTGCTAGGTAATTCTACCTTGCCGGTTACAAAGGAAAATGTCAGCCATATTTCTCGGAGAGAAGGCCTACCTTTCCTTGATCGGAAGGCAGCATGTGACCCTGTGAAACTTTCACAGTAAAAACGTTGAACAGCGTTTTCGAGATAAAGTTATCTAACTGTAATCAGGGTTTACTTTATTGTTACCCTATGAAATTTTTTTCCGTAACTTCGTTCGGTACGTCGCTGAATGGTACAGGAAGGAGTAAATTTTCACATGCAATGTCACCGCAGAAACTTTGAGCATTTTAACCAATTCTTGAAATCAATTTGACCTGCGATTTGAGGGCTACTTCCTTGCGATGCTGCCCTTCCCTTCCATGGAAAGGAAAAGTACTACTTGGAATTGTTTCACATGAGTCATTTTTCCTTTTTTATAACCAAAGTGAAAAAAGAAAACGTAACTGTGGAAGAGCTTACGCATTGGCGTAGCCAAGGGAGAGATAAGGGGGCCATTCCCCTGCAGATGAAAGTCAAATAAAAATATATAAAAAATGTAATATAGTATATAGAAATGGGCAAATATTACAATTTCGATTACTTTATTTTTAAAAGACTATGCTTAAGAATATATATTATGATATTTTAATTGGCAGTTCAATCACAGTTTATGAGCTTAAATGGAGATTTTATTGAAATGAAAAGGCAGCAGAGGACCCACTTTTCCTTAACTTTAATATAACTCCATTTTCCATACTGTAATTAAGGGTGATTTTCTTATTTTTTTTACTCCCCACTCATTATGTTTTGTTATTGTAATTAGCAATGGTAGTTTATTCTTATCGATTAGTTATATGCTCATTTGTGGTACTGGTTAATATACTATGTTTGTTGGAGTTTATCATGTGTATATGTTTTGTTTTTTATTTGTATATGAGTGAAATGAAATAAATTCAAAAATTCACTAAGATTCAACATTTTATCACGATGGAACATAAACAGCCTGAGCGATTGTTATTTTCTTTGTATCGCAAACAAAATTTGAATATCACTTCAGAACCCATATTGTGCATTAATAAAATCAGAAGAGCTTAGGTACGGTCCGGGGTTACGGTTCATCTGAGGACTTTTTTTGTGGTTACAATGATCTATAACCTCTATATTCACCTAAAACGCTAACGCATAAATGCATAATCTGAACCGGAGCACCCAAATGGCAACGCCAAACGCTAGTCGAATCCTATCTTCTGGAATATTGTTTATTAGGTGAGTAGCTGTCACGCTGGTGCAATATCGAAGCCGCGTAAACCCACCCCCCCCCCGTTCAAATAACTTGGCTCACGCCGGCTTGTATACGGGCATGTAAGTTATTCATTTTCTAAAGGTGAGGCGTACACATTTGGTCAAAAGGGTCAATTGGCTGATGGTGAATCATACTATCAGTAGACGTTCATACCAACGAATGTCACATGTGATCATCTTCCCGGCTAAACGGGTGGTATGAAGTTCCTATCAAAAAATGTATCGGTGCATGCAGTGCGTAGAATTAACGGTTATCGGTGTCCTGGAAAATTGCTGCTCGTATAGATATATACGTTCGAAATAGATATACCTTGAGCTCGTGTTATTTTTTCGGTTCGTGTAGTCTACGCATTGAAGGCAGGGTCAGTGACTCAAGTTCTATTTGCTTCGAACATACTCAACGAAGAAGATTTTTAAGAGAACATAGTCTCATGGATCTAGAAGTCTCTTGCTAAGCTAACAGTGAATAACATATGCGTTGGAACATTTCAGTGGTGGTACTGTCACTTTTATTTATGTTTTTTGAAGGTAAGTCGATATTGTTACGTTAGGACTTTGTCAATGTGGGTGTATTTTTGGTCTTTGTGTCTGTGAGGTGAGTGATAATCTTATTAAGCGAATACGGCAATATGCACTTTTACCTCTGTACGTAATGTATAGACAGGCAACTCAGTAGTATACTATCATGTTTTCCGTTCTTTAATGATTTTTCTTCCACTTAACCTTTTACCTTTCTAACAAGCTACTTCAATTGACATTCAAACATTATTTTGTTTTTGTTAACCATTTGCGCGCCAATGTTGCATCTGTGCACAATCGTACAATTTAACAATCGTAATAAATATATTTCTCATTCACTTTTGTGCAGGAGGCAGTAAAAGTAGCTAGTGTGCAGAAAAATTACTACTTTCAATACCGCAATAAGGAAAGCAAAATTCAAAGAAAATAAATAAAGAACAATTATTATTATACCTTCAGAAGAAATTCAGCGTGTAACTGAATTAATTTTACGCACGATTTGGCCAATAGATTCACATAATATTCTTATTTCACATTTATACTCGGCAAAAAGTCGGGATTAAAATTAACACATTGGTTTGGGCCAATTTACCATAGTAATACCATGGTTTGGGCCACTTTACCATGGTTTACCATGGTAGTACCATGGTAAATTGGCCCAAATCATTACCATTGTTTTACCATGGTTTGGGCCACTTTACCATGGTTGGTAATACCAAAATTACCCAAACCATGGTAAACCATGGTATTACCATTGTTGGTTTTACCATGGTATTACCATAGTAGGTTTTACCATGGTATTACCATAGTAAAACCGTGGTTTATTCTTATAAGGGAATAATGACGACCACACCCTATGGTGTTGGAATTATACCCTTTAGCTTATAGTCGTAACACTAACGAGTGTGAAAATAATACCCAAAGTGGTAGAATAGCAACATTCGTGTTAATATAAAACTGACAAATTAACACCGTTGTGGAATTAACGATGTTGTCCGGAACTTGTCACGTATTAACATTTTGGGTGAAAATACATGTATTAGCCATTGGCGTTTTTTTGCTGTGTACAGGTTAAAACGTTATACAGGAGGTACCATATTGCTACATCAGAATTGAAATCCTTCAGCAAAGGAGTATTGGTTCTTCTGTTTTCATTGAGTCTGTTCGTAAACTAGATGTCCCACGGATCCATCACGTATGGGCGTAGCCAAGCTGGGAGTAGTCTGGCTTCCAGACGCAAGAACTTATCATATTTCCTAGAGAAATCAAGCCTACTATCATCAGTTAATTCGTAAATTTCTTACGACTAGGCAGAGTAAAGGTAGAAAAGGTTGCAGAGTTAGAGTACTAGTACTCTGGGGATTGTCTGGAACCCAGTTTAAGCTGGGAGGCAAAAGGGGGCAAGATAGTCTGAATTACAGACTCCGCCTCTGCAAAGCAGAGGCCGGCCGCGAAGAAAAGAAAAAAATATCTTATTGGTCCATTCAGTGCGTCTGGCAGCCAGACTAGGGGCAAGATTAAGTTGATTCTTCTTATACCTTTTGTGTCATAGGGGGCTACTTTTTGCCCCCTCCTCTTGTCAAATTGTCCAAACTACCTCACTGCATACGGTAAAGATTCATTCATTATTGACGGATAGCATTCAGTATCAGTTATGGCCATTATTTCTTGATTTGTGTAATGTAAATACCTATATTTCTTTTATATGATTTCTATTGTTTCAATTCGTATTTCATACTGATTTTGTATAAACAGAACCTTGTGGATGATCAGGAGGCCTATCTTTATCATGTTAATTGCTGTACGTTTAAATTTAAATTTTGCATTTTCTGTTGTAACTCTTTTATGTACAACTGAACAGGCTACTCTATATAGTAGATACATGTATGTGAAAACTAGACGAGTAAAAAGGTAAATAAATAAATATATATATATATATATATATAAATGTCTACACTGGAAACGGTCTTCTTATCACCTCAAATATCCCTGTATACCCTCCCTACTCAAAAGTATTGCAATATACAATATAGCGCATACATTTTACGTTGAAGAGGTCTTTCTATAATGATGTCAAAATGAAGTTTATGATTGGAAAATAACAAATAATTTTAAAAGACATCAATGAATATTCTTTCTCGTTTCTTCTCCAAGGCGGAGAGATTATCAAATGCAGGCGCGCCCACGACAGAGGGGCTGGAACATAAGATTTCGCATTTTTTCGCCTCCCCATAGGGTGGAGGTGTTAATTCACACTACCATAGTAATTCTGGTTCCATATTACCAATGAAACGTGTTTTGATGGTTGGAAAGACTTCCCAGCAAAATAATATCAATATGTTTCTCTGAAGGGGTCTCAGAAAGAAGACACGCCCCTCGAAGACGAAAGTGATCTCCTATCTTCATAAGACAGTGACAAGGAGGATAAGGCTACTAATTAAAGATGATGGCTTTCTCTTCGCATCATTATATCCAATGTACTGAGAAGTCTCATGACCAGTAAATTTTAAGATGTTTACAATAATACACTGCCCTTAGAATTGACAAAGAATAAGAAATTATAACTTGAAGAGGTCACGTTTAAAATATGGGGCGTTTGCTCCTTGCCACTGTCTTATGAAGATAGGAGGTCACTATCGTCTTCGAGGGGTGTGGTCTTCTTTCTGAGACCCCTTCAGAGGAACATATTCACATTGTTTGTTTGCTGAAAGTCTTTCCAAACTACTAAACCCGTTTCATTGGTAATATGAAACCGAATTACGATGCTAGTGTTAATTAACACCCCACCCATATAGGGAGGCGAAACAATGCAAAATTTTATGTTCCAGCCCCTCAGACTGTCGTCGGCGCACCTGCATTTGATAATCTCTCCGCCTTGGAGAAGAAACGAGAAAGAATATTCATTGATGTCTTTTCAAATAATTTGTTATTTTCCAATCATAAACTTCATTTTGACATTATTATAGAAAGACCCCTTCAACGTAAAATGTATGCGTTATATTGTGTGTTGCAATACTTTTGAGTAGGGAGGGTATACATGTATGTAGTACGTATACGTAGGCCTATGTGATGTGAATAATTATGCAAGTTAATCATATGTTTTTAACAGGTTTGAATAAACAGTAAAGTAGACAAATATACGTATTGTCGTTTGCCCCTATCAAGAGCCTTTGGATAACGAAAGGCTTCCTCAAGATCAAGGTCAAGGTCAAGGTATCACAGCGTAAATGCAGTTTCACACGACGTCACGCCTCCTTTACCTCATTCAAAGGTTCTTTCTTTGTTTCAGAAAACTCCGCAGATTCATTTTGAAACAAATTTCTTTCATACCCTTTGGTAAACTTTGGAAATATCAAAGTTTAACATTTTTTTCTTTTTAAATTCTCAGCAATGTTAAATTGTGTCCTTTAAGAGTCCTTTTTTCTAAGAGTGTTAGCGCACCCAACGTCAGCCTGGATACATGTATATGCGATAGGGAAAAACTGACATCCAAGAAATGAATCGAACTATGTCACCGTCAGTTGGTTTCACCTTATTCTTTGAAGAGGGCGTTGTTAATCGTGGAAATGAAAATATCAGACGAAAGCACAAAATCGGGATGGTCGTTCAAAAGCTGGCTAAGAAGATCAAATGATTTGTTCAACGTGAAATACCTTGTTTTAGAAATAGGAGGAGTCAACTTTGTTTCAACTTGGATGTAATCACAGTTACAAACATCAGTCCTCGGGCTGATTGTGCGTACCATAGACATCAAACCTTCATATTCCGTTTAGCGGATGAACCGGCCCGCCGTCATTTGCCAAACGTGTCCATCAAAATAATCAGTCTTTAGAAGGTGATAGTAAAGTTATGTTTCTAAAATGTATGTTTAGCTTATTGACACTTAGTGTTTCGAAATTTGACACCGACGTTTAGTGATTTGACACCTGACGTTGAGCCCCGGCACATGTTTACCAAGTGACAGCAAGCGAGTGCTTACTCGCTAAACACACTTTTACTGTATACGTGTAACGCTTTCAGTATGGTTTAGTCCGTGAACGCAAATAGTGTCAATTTGAAGAGTTGTTCATTTATTCTACGTTCTCCACTTTGAAATGTGAAATTTTGATGAAAGATTTTCCATCATCAACCAGTACTATGTGTTCTACTGGAAGCCCCATTTAAAAAAAATTGTCAAACTTTGCTATCTGACATATCTAACAGTTTTTGAATGGACAAATAAACACACTAGAACACAAAATTTCAGACAGTCAGGCTGTCACCTGTAAAATATGTACAGATGAAAATCAGTACATGAATTATTCTCGGCCGATAGAAAATTCTGCGACAGAGCAGTCTACAGAGGAAAACATGAATGGTCTCTCCATGCTTTTCACATTTTAAAAGCAATTAATGATCGTTTTGTACAGCACTTTTTTTTCAGGGCTTAATTTTAAGACCTTATCAGAGACACTGGTAGTATAGGGAATCATGTAGCTCAGATTTTTTAAACTGGAAGCATTGTTATACAATGCCTTTAATGTAATAAGATGGTATTCGACCGTGGAATAGTCAAAATGATGGCTATAGATTTTACAAAAGAAATGTCCTTGTATGATCGAAGTCAGTCACCCTCTTCGTGCCGAAAACATAAATAGACATTTTTTTTTTAACGTGGATAATTTTGGCGCGAGAAAAAACAGACAAATATGCTTCCAAGCGATTGTGTTGTCACAATGCCAGCTCATCCTGAAATATAAAGTAGGGCGCATGCACACACCCGTCTAGATAAAAAGGGTGAAGTTCAATGTTCAAAATCATATCAAATTCAATGGCTGCGCATACAGCGTGACGTGATATTTGCAAGCAAAATCTGATGTTTTCATGACAAGAAAAGTTTAGTATTATCGACCAAGTACAGACAAGTGTTGTATTTTTTCTCTCTCTGATAACATCTATGTGTGCATTTGCGTTTGTTGGAATGTATCGGTGTAATTTGTAAATTACAGATTTATTCAATTTGCGTGAAGTTATGAATTCTAATAATCTATGATATTCAGATATCGCAAATTTACGTTTGCCATATTTCGGCAATGGAACGAATTCAAACTTCTGTCATTTTCAAAGTTTACGTCACATGACGTAATCAGAAAAGTCAGCGTGGAAAAATGGCGGCATGTTGAATCGAATAAGAGATACAAAGTTCCCAAATGCTGTGACGTTTGATCGTTCCATAGAGTGATAAAACTGAGACTTTATTTATCTTGGGTCAGTTGGCGCTCAAGAGTTGTAATAGGCCTACACGTAGAAATCAAAATTAAACATCCGTATGTGAAATTGTATACAACCTGGTTTACTGAATGATCAGGTATTATTAAAGTTATTTCAAGTTTTTACAATAGATATGAAAAATTGGAACTTCGGCTGTTTTAAACTTTAACAACATTCTTTTAATTTCAAACAATACTTGATCAGGTCCCATACGCGATCTTTATTTGCGCATAGCTTAGCAATCTTTTCTTTTGTCTTTCGTGGCTATTTTTTCCGAATGAATGTTGGTAATTGGATCTTTAGCTCATTTCATTTGATTTCATTCATTTCCTTCATTTCATTTGATCTTGCATTTGATTTCATTTCATCTTCATTTCATGTGTATTTCATTTAATTTCATTTCATTTCATTTTCATTTCATTTCATTTCCATTTGTCATTTCATTGTCATTTCATTGTGCGTTTCATTTCTTTCGTTTCGTTTCGTTTCGGTTTCATTTCATTTCATTTCGTTCATTTCCTTCATTCATTTCATTTCATTTCATTTTCGCTCATTCTTTCATTTCATTTCATTTTCTTCAATTTTCTGCTTTTCATTTCACTATTTTTGCGTTTCGTTTCGTTTCATTTTATTTCGTTTCATGACTATGGGAATTAATCAATTGAAGGTTATATTGACCTGAAAGACTAATTGCTCCAGACGGAGAGTAAACATTTATTTTTGAAGACTGAAGGGTGATTATTTTGTATAGGAACAATAGATCACGGGGATGTCATTAGCGTGCCAAGAGGAAGGGGCTATTGATTTTACCAGCGGGCTTTTTACGATTATTTTATAATTTTTCTGATATGCCATAATGTAAATACTAGAACACAAGGGCAATTACTATTGTTACCCAAAATCATAGAACTTCGTTTTTACAAATATTCTATCAAATATCAAGGTGCAATATTGTGGAATTCTTTAGAAACTTCAAACAAAAAACGCAACTAAAGTACTCTATATTTAAATATTCTTATAGAATTTGATTATTGAATGAGTTAGTTATTAAGTTTTTCTATCTTATGTGTATCTTACGTGACTTAATGTCAGGATCTTCGATTTTATTCGTTCTGGGATGTTTTATTTCGTTTTGTTTAATTTTTCTTTTGTTTGTTTTGTGTATAATAATATTTTACATAATGTGTTTGTCTTGATATATTTCAGGGATTGCCTACACCAAGCGTATGCTTTGGGGCAAATTCCTTATACTCATTATAATTGTAAAAATTTTTACTATGATATTTATATTCGAATAAATGTTTGATTTGATTTGAAATCATCCTTCTGCTGGGTGAATTACCCTGAACTAGGGTCTTTGGTCCGAAAGAGTCCAGATTCTGAAGGGATATATATAGGGGTGTCTTGGCCCAAAATGTCATTAATTCATCGGTTGTCTGACAGAAGGGCCAGAGCAAATGTTCCTGGCAGAAGAGCCTTAACCTTTAATTGTCTTTAACTTGAAAATCTTTGGTTCTTTTCACATGAAATCAAAGTGTGATATTTTGAGATCCTTCTGTCAGTCTGTTAAAGCCACTGGCTAACATTTACCACAGTTAAAAAAAATCTGAGCTACATGATTCCCCATGCTACCAGTGTCTTTAATAAGGTCTAAAAATGAAGCCCTGAAAAAATTGTATTTCAAAATGATTATTTAGTGCTTTTTAAAATGAAAATTGTAAGTTGACCGGATTCACCTGCCCATTTTCTCCCATAGACTTACTGTTTGTAGATCTAGGCTATTTTCTACTCGCCCCGAGTATAAATTGTTTATTCATTCATATCTTGCCAGTGGCAGCATAAATTTTCAAATTTTGTATTCTAGGGTGTTTATTTGTCTATTCAAACACTACTATGTAGCTCAGATATCAAAGTGTGACAAATGTTTAAATTGAAGCTCCACAATGTTATCTTATTACTTTAAGTTAAAATTTCAAATAAGTCAATATTTGTTCAAATTAGAAATATTAACTGTTCGGGCCCTTCTGCCGGAAACATATGCTATAGGGCCCTTCTGACGAACAACCGTCGAAATCAAGACACTATATAACACTGTGGAAGACCCATTTAAAAAAAAGGTCGATCTTTGCTGTCTGACATATCTGACAGTGTTTGAATGGACAAATAAACACCCTGGAGTGAAGAGGTTTAAAGTTATTGATTGAAGTGTAGTCGGCCCGAGGTGCCATAGCGTCAAATGTCCATTTAGTCAGACAACGATTGAAAGGATCCTTGGTCCGAGTGCACTTTAAGACATTTTTCATTTCCATACTTCACTCTAAAAACTATCATGTTATTTCAACATTTAAAAGGACCGAGGAGTGACCACACTTTCTAAATGTTGCATTTAACCTTTTATTCAGATGGATTCAACATTTATACAACTGGTTAAAAAAGTTGAATTTAACATTTACGAAGTGTGGTCATTCTCGGCCCTCTTAAATGTTGATTTAACATTTGACTTTTTATAGTGTTGCCCAAAGGTTGGTTAAAATGGTTGAGTTGGTTAAGGGGGTGAGCCTACTAACGGTGGATTAAAAATCGTTTACACTCTAAAAACTCATGTTAAATCAACATTTAAAGAGATAGGCTAACATTGTGGAGCTTCAATTTAAACAAAAATTCAAATTTTGATATCTGAACTACATAGTAGTGTTCATATGGACAAATAAACACCCTAGAATAAAAAAAAGTTTGGGAAGTTACACTGCCAATGGCAAGTTATGCATGAATAAACAATTAAAACTCGGGGCCAGTTTAAATAGCGTAGGTGTACAGTAAGTCTATGGGAGAAAATGGGCCCGTGAATCCGATCAACTTACGATTTTCACTTTTTTAAAGCACCAAATAATCATTTTGAAATACAATTTTTCAGGGCGTCATTTTTAGACCTTATCAAAGACAATGGTAGCATGGGGAATCATGTAGCTCAGATTTTTGAACTGTGGTAAATGTTAGCCAATACCTTTAAAAGAGCCAAGTAGTAACCACACTTTCTGCATGTTGCATTTAACCTGTAACCAGCTGGATTTGACACTATAAATGTTGAATCCCGCTGGATAAAAGGTTGGATATAACATCTAGAAAGTGTTGTAAAGTGTGGTCACACCTTGGCCTTCTTTAAATGTTGAAATAGCATTTCATTTTTAGAGTACCTTTTAGAATTCCATTTGTACGCAATATTTGCCATCCGACTGTTGGCAGATTCACGCCCTAGCTAACGTGCCCTTTTCTAGCCAATCTATCTGGCAGTGCAGAAAGGTGCACCTATGTTGTCCAAATATAATTCCTTCTGACATTCCGTCAATCATCAGTCATTTCAAATTATTAACCACGGCTAAGTGGGGTGTCACCTGCCACGCAAAAACACTTCTAAAATAGCAACACTTCCTGTTGTCATCACCTTTCGTACAAATTTGTCCCATCGTTTAAAGGCTAGGTTCACCCTGACATCAAGTTGGTTTTAATAAAAGCAGAACAATGAGAAAAACATATTCATGAAAGTTTGGCGAAAATCCCCCTAAGAATAATAGAGTTATGAAGTTTCAAAGTTTTTAATTTGTGATGTCACCTGCGAGCAGCTCCCCATATGTCATGTGATAAACATTTCATAAAAGTTCCATTTTCTCAGAAATTTGAAAATGATTCTACCTATGCATTCAATATATTATCAGAAACATTATTCCACACATGTAACTATGAAAAAACCCCATTCAGTTATCATGAACTATTAAAAAGTTGCAATTTATGAAATTAATATTATATGATATATGGGGAGCTGCTCGCTTGTGACGTCACAAATTTAAAACTTTGAAACTTGATAACTCTGTTATTCTTTGGTGGATTTGCCAAGCTTTCATTAATATGTTTCGCTCATTGTTCTGCTTTGATTAAAACCAACTTCATATCAGGGTGAACCTTGCCTTTAAGCCACAAGATCCATGGACCACCAAACCACAGAGACGAAAAAAAATCGATCACAAACATTATTACTATTATATTTTGGACAAAGTATTCACAAAATGTGAACGGATAAATATGATGTGATAGATACACGTAGTTGTAACATCATGAGCTTCCAGAAAAATGTGTAGTTAGTACACTCGTGCTCATAATTATGGAATACTTCAAAAACATTTTAGAAGTTGCCATTTTCCGTGAACGGTACGTCCGGGATTAAGCTCCAGGTGAAACACTTATAATCTAAGTATTTCAGGAATTTTGACTCGACACTAAAACCTGTGTTTATAAATGGCGGTGTTGCTGTTGTTGTTGAGTCACGTGGTGTTTACGCGCGTTATTATTCTGATGTTCATTTAGTGACAAATGACATTAGATTAAATTAAATTTATCAGTTTTCTGCGGGTTTTTTTATTACTTTAATTTAACACCTTTTCATGATTTTTTGGTGGATTTTTAAAAAATTAAATATATAATTGTTATTTCATTCAAATGTATTAGTTTTTACTATTAATTCATCTCATGAAATTCAAATTGCTTCACATTAGACTGCATTGGTTTGGGAAATAAACACTATATCTCAGACAAATTCTTAGGAGAATAGGAGAAGAACTTAAGTAGTCAACAAGATTATATTCCATAATATGAGCAGGCGTGGCATGTATATACTTCTCCCAGCGGTCCTAAAACGTAATGTCAACGTCCTGAAGTTCTACATCAGGAAGCAGACATCACAATTACAATAATTCGTTTCGAGTACATGCACAGTGTTCCGGTTTGTGGGGAACACCTTTACTAATTAGTGTATTTATCCTAACGAGAATATCATTTGCTTTGTATTACGATAATAAGTACCTCCGTGTGAGTAAGCCATGTATGTATCAGTCTGTATGTGTGTGTCCGTGCATGACATGTCTGTATATTGTTGTTTGGGGGCTAGTCGTACAGTATTTTAATTAGCGTGTGTAATTGTTTTCAAAAAATACCTGTTCCGTGTCTGTTTGTGTTTAGCGTGCTCTATTCCCGAACGCCCCACCCGACCCAAGTCCAAATAGGATAAAAGGCTGTCCCACCTGTCGTTCAGACCCAAACTGCCAGGGTGACGTAAATTATGGGAAACGAGAGGGGAATTCCCTGTTTACAGTTCTTTGTGCGTAACCAGTGTAGCGTTTACGGCACCCACCTCAACATGCATTCCATCAGGTCATTTTTACTGCCTCGCTGGCTGCCAGTCGCACGCGAATTGAAACGACATGTGTGACGTGTCACATCAGGCAGAGCTGTGAGGCGAATGCGGACTGTCCCAAAATGGGAGGTACATTAGAGCATAGATAATATAGTTTCTATGATTACAGAGGATCTAGAATCGGTCAGGAAGACAACCGGATGTCACGTGACGTGGAAATGTTGCTCAACATCTCGAAAACGGATGCCAGCCTTGTGTCAGCATGTAGCTGAAATCAGTTATGTAATCAGTAAAGTTGTGGAATAATACCACGCAGGAGGAAAAAACAAAGAGAATACCGGGTATGATGATTACTCTATTATCTGGATCTATGATACGGTTTTTTTACAGGTAATTTTCGTTTACATGGTTTTCACGAATAATACACGTTTGTGATTTCTTTATATAACATAATTGGTAATGATGGTGCTTTCGAAAATTTAAGATTGGTGATGTGGTTGATGAGTTTGGGTAGGTCTTTTTTTTTTGGTTAAACCAAAATATATATAGTTAGGTGAATAGATAGATAGGTAGATAGATAGATAGATAGATAGATAGATAGATAGATAGATAGATAGATAGATAGATAGATAGATAGATAGACAGGTAGACAATTTAGATTGGTCCCGATAAATATATAAATAAACACATGAAATAAAATAAAAAAATAGATAAATGAATAAATAAATAAATACATAAATAAATAAATAAATAAATACATACATAAATAAAGATAAGTAGAAACATGAGAAGCATAGGCCTACATGGCTATAGTATAAAGAGCTGAATAAATACATTAGTAGTTTTCAAATTACTTACTGTGTTTACTCTTTATGTTTAATGTTTCCATTTCTGTATGTTTATCATTGTGTGCCACATGTATCTTTTGACATGCGCATTACAAATGTATGATATTACGAATGATAATTCTTCTTATTATTATCATTAATTATTATTGTTTTATAAATAGTAGTAGTAGAAATATTATCATCATCACTATAAATATATCAAATAAATAGAGATGAAAAAGAAAGACAGACAAATAGATAGATAGATAGATAGATAGATAGATAGATAGATAGATAGATAGATAGATAGATAGATAGGTAGGTAGAAAGATGGATAGAAAGGTAGGTGGGTATAGGTAGATATTATAGACAGAAGTAGATAGATAAGTAGATAGATAGATAGATAGATAGATAGATAGATAGATAGATAGATAGATAGATAGATAGATAGATAGATAGATAGATAGATAGACGAATAAACAGATGATCTATTTCCCAACTAAGAACCTCACTGCCTGAGGAATATCAGTATTCAATATCTCTATTTCGTATTTTAGGCACTCAGTACAAATAAGTACCTCGTTTCTCAACCAGTATGCTTACTCAGAGTTTTTAGTTTATACTCTAATAATAATTTCGTAATAGCATAATGAAATTTCTTTTGGAATTGGTCATTACTTTGAAGAGAATGAACAAATTACTAAACTTCTATATTTGTATCGCAAATGAACGTTTATCTCAATTCAGTTTTTAGTTAAATTAATGTTTTATGCTGAGCCTATATCTTTATTGAATTGTAAATAAAAAATAACTGGCCTTGGAAGCTACCATTATGTGAAATAAATGAAAATATACAATACAATATGATTTAAAACATGTACACAGATAAAACCAGTTTTGGAAATAATAGCTGGATTAATTTTTGATTTGTTGAATAAACAGTCCTTCCTGTCCTTTTATATACAACTCTTTTATTCGATTAATAATGGTAATGCGCATTGTGAGGATTTGCTGTTATCAAATATCATTATCAATTGGTAATTAGAATGTTTGATCTAGATGCAGCATTTTCTTTTTCTACCTTCTTATTATCATATTTTCTTTTTCCTAAGCGCGTAGAGACCTTGTCAAGGATATAATGCGCTGTATAAAAACGGTGATAATTATAATAATAATAATAATAATAATAATAATAATAATAATAATAATAATAATAATAATAATAATAATAATAATAATAATAATAATAATAATAATAATAATTATAATAATATCATTAATAATAATAATAATAATAATAATAATAATAATAATAATAATAATAATAATAATATTATTATCATTATTATCATTATTTTTATTATCATTATTATCATTATTATTGTTATTATTACTTTTGTTACGTCGTTTGCAAGAAGTTGTGACAATAAAGGAGTGTGGAACTTGGCTACTAATAATTATGCATTTTATTAGTTTTATGGCATTACGTTGTTGCAATAAAGATAGATAGATTAGATAGATAGATAGATAGATATCGATAGATAGATTCAGATACGATAGATAGATAGATATACGCACTTTATACACGTAACATATCATAACATATACACATATATATCTAATTATCATTCAATTCTATCCATCAATGTGTATGTATGTACATAATGTATGTATAATGTGTGTGTGTGTGTATGTATGTATGTATTTATGTATCCATATATCTATTAATTTTTATCCATCTACATATATATATATGCACTTTTATACACGTACATACACATATACATGTACATATACATATATATCTAATTATCATTCAATTCTATCCATCAATGTGTATACATGTATGTACATAATGTATGTATAATGTGTGTGTGTGTGTGTGTGTGTGTGTATGTATGTATGTATGTATTTATGTATCCATATATCTATTAATTGTTTATCCATCTATCTATCTGTGTGCATGCATAGTGATAAACCGGTTCGTCTATGTGTAAGGTCATCAAATTCTACACGTATAAACGAAAATTTGTCTGTTTTGTGACAAAGTAGTTTACATTATTAATGACATCCATCGTGTAAAAATGATTATGCAATACATATTTTATGACATAGAAATCATCATGAAAAATTGACATTTTTCAGGCAAGGACACAACAAGGGTTGTATCAAATATCTCACAAAGGCTTGTCGAAACCAATTTTAAGCTAATGAAATGCAATTTGACTTGAACATATAGATATACATACAGGTCTATATATCAATATAATTGTTCATAGAATAACGAAAAGACATGAAATAAAAATACAGCACTTTTAAACGTTTTTGCGTAGATAAAAAAGAAATGTAGAAAAATCTTAACTTTTTTTTCTGTCTGCATCAACTCTATCAGCATGAAAGAGCAAAATGCAAAAGAAAAAAAATGATAATATTGTTATGATTTAAAATTGTGTTGCACATTTCTGTTACCTGTTACCTATCCCCCAAATGCCGTTGCACATTTCTACGTATTTGTATTTGTGTATTTTTTTCCTTTGTGTTGTTTTGCCATGATTTGTTTTTTTTTTTTTTTTTTTAGAACACTGTGTTGTCTTTTTGGCTACATTATGATCCACTTTTAGGGGTGTATTAAATTCAAAACGGGTGGTGTTGCCTGATTTGCCAGAAATGTGTCACATTCAACACTGTTAGTATTATTTAAACACCAAACAAGTTACTTAACACACCGCGAATATTAGCTTTAACACCAAGCATAATAGTTAACACCTTCCTTGTGTCTCTTTTGGGTTACACTCATGAAAGGTTAAATTTAATAACCCAGTTTTCGCACCGTATAGCCCTTTCAGCTGAATAAAAATTTAAAGGCAAGGTCCACCCTGACCTCAAGTTGGTTTTAATAAAAGTAGAACAATGAAACGTATTAATCAAAGTTTGGCGAAAATTCACCAAAGAATAGCGGAGTTATGAACTTTCAAAATTTTAATTTTGTGATGTCACATACGATGAGCTCATCATATGTCATCTAATATTAATTTAATAACTTGCCACTTTTTATTGGTTCATGATAATTGAATGTTCTTTTTATCATAGAAGCATGTATGAAATAATGTTTCTAATTATATATTGAATGCACAGGTAACATAATTTTCAATTTTCTGAGAACATGGCACTGTATGGAATTTATATTACATGAAAATGGGGAAGCTGCTCGCATGTGACGTCACAAATTTAAAATTTTGAAAGTTCATTACTCCGCTATTCTTTGGCGGATTTTTGTCTGCTTTTATTAAAACCAACTTAACGTCAGGGTGGACTTTGCCTTTAAACAAAAATGACATTATGTTTGCTAGCCATTCTATTAAAGGCAGGGTGTCTATTTTGCACGCCTAACAATTAACAATTGTGGAAATACACTGGTAGGCCTATATAAAAGAAAATATCATTATAACAAAGTATGGAAGCAAGAAACCTAGTCTTGGTGGAATAAGAGTGTCCGTTCCGATTTCGTATAGCATTTTTGCGCATTTTTTTTATTCTAGGTAATTACTGATCTTCAGATTTCACAGGTATACCCTTCATTAATAGTCTAATGGCATGAGTGATGTTTTGCTGTGTTGAGGGAGGGGTGCAAATGAGATTCACTGCCTTTAAAGTCGCAAAGTCTTGAATATTCTAGGTCCAAAACAGTGTCCAAATACACGAGTTACAACAAGCGTCATGTGTATCGTAAACCAGAGAGCAAGGAGACAGCAAGGAAACAGAATGTAATACCACGTTATTTAAAATCAAATCGATCGCAGTTTAGGCATCTCATCAATCACCATAATATGACCATATGCTTACATCAAATCTGTCACATTATGTTTTATGCTCTGCGTGATTTATACTTCTGTGGAAAGACATGAAATATCTTTCATTACTTCATGGCTATTATACATGTATGTTGGTATTATATTTTAAGACTGTGTGGTATTTATTTTAAGTCACGTACACAAATTTGATTTAATAATAAGTCCTTTTGGAAATAAGTACCTTGTTTTACAGAACTCATATCAAAAGTGATGATGGTATGAAGTTATTAAGTGCTATACTAATTTTTGTTTTGTAATAACCCCTGAATGTCAACCGATAAGATTTTCATGATTTATTCATATAAATACCATGTCGATTACATGTACAACAAACATCCAAATTCAATAAAAGATTAGTGTGGTATCTACACAGTCTTGCGAACATGTATTGTTAGGATTGTCTTCACTTTATGTCATAAAAAATGTTTTAATATAAACTAAACAGTGTTTTTATGAATATTTTTAGAATATAATAATAGAATGGACATATGTCATCAGAATTATGAGAAGACATACCTCATTTCCAGGCCACCTGCGTGTGGCCTGGTAGCCTCAAATGCTAGAGCTCCTATGAGTAATCGACCGAGTTGGTTTGTCCCTTAAATTATTGGTGAACGGAGCAGCAAGAGGCTCCCAGGCCTCACTCAGGTGGAGCTGGGAGTGGTGATGGGTGGTCCTTAGCTTGATTTGTTTGAAATTTGTTATTGTTTAATGAACATTGTATACAGCGCCTTGAGCACTCTTTTGAGTGGATATGTGCGCATGATAAATACCCATTATTATCATCATTATTATTATTATTATTATTATTATTTCTACACTTAAAGTTATACGATTATTTATACGATGTATTTCTTTATTTTTGTAGTTTTTCTATTTATTTATTTATTTATTTATTTATTTATTTATTTATTTATTTATTTATTTATTTATTTATTTATGTGTTTATAGTTTCCATGTATTTACTTAGTGCTTATCTTATTAGATAAACTATTCTTTAAAATATAAGGCAACTAGTTTCCAAACAAAGTAATTAATATTAAACAGTATTTCTATTAAACATACAGTTATTACGATAACAACGAAAATATATGAATGATATGTAGAATTTTCACTTTATTAGAATAGTTATTAAGTTAAACTTATAAATATGACATATTATAGTAAGCAAATAAACTTTTGTTAGATTATTTCAATCTAAAAAAAAACGATAATTCAATAATGATAAAAAAATATGTGAATAAATAGCAAAAATACAGACAATCTATGTGTAAGCTTATTGAAATGTTAGTACAGTATATTAACGTTACAAGGCAGGTTTTTTTCCTCGACAAAATGTCTCTACACATTACATACTCGTACTGGCCAGCAGCCTTAGCCAGATACACTTAATGTTTATGTTTACATGTTTTGTGTGTTGTTAGAATTAATCAGAATTAATAGTAATCGATGAAAAAATACACAAATTTCGCTTTATCCGGATTCTTACACTCAAATAGATATCAAATTACACATAACGGATTTGCACTCTTCGCTGTGCACGTGATATCAAGTACCTAACGTAATTATCTTCTGATAATGTAAAGAGCAGACTTTTAAAGAATGTGTAACACTTTAATTTTTTAATAATGCATTCTAATTTTTTTTAGGAATCACTTCCTTCAGACAACAACTCTCCATAAACAATATTCTGTAACTTAATATTGGCTCGGCACGTTTATCGAAGTTCGTAAAAGGTAATCGAATTGGAGATATATACAGTAATGCTGCAGTATGCGTCCAGTTCGTAGGCAGAAGCTATAAAATCAGTAGCGGGTAGCTATGCGTGATTAGAGTGAGTGGCGTCGTTTAGAGCGTTTGCACGCGGACTAACAAAATGGCGGCCCCCATCGAGGTAGCAGCGGTAACAGCGTTATGCGGCGGTAAAATGTGGGAATTTCAACTCGAAAATCCTCCAGGAACAAGCATCTAGAGCCCAGGAGAAATATCTGAACCGGGTTTGATGCTAGACGAGTCTTATTTCTTGCGTGAGGGAAATTCATATGGACAAGTGTTTCTTGTGTTACGATGGCCCGAAAATGAGGCGTCGAGTTCGGCTGCTAAAAGGTGATTGTATCCGTTATAGCTCATTCAGTTTCGAATATTTCAAGTGACACTCCGTTCTTCCCTCTTTCTGTAGGTATACAGTATGTCTGCATTCACAACAGTTATTTCGTTAGTACTGTAATTGAGTGATTGGGATGTTTTCCGTTGTATGACTGATTTCTCTCTTTCTGGGTAAAAAGTTCTCTCTTTACCTCTTTCAGACATTGTAATTTCAATTTCAAGTGTAATCGTTGCAATGGTAACGCCACACATTTATCAATTCCGGTTTGATATCGAATGACCCCTATCATTCATATCTTTTCGACATAAAAGTATTTTTTTAACGTGGTTTGTATATATTGGCATTTCAATTGACATATTTGGATGGTAAATTCTGAGAATACTGTGCCATAGAGTTGAAATTGATGAATCCCATGGTCTAACGTTTACTCCGAAATTTTCTAAATAAATCCAAATTAGCATGATCTGTTTACGTACTAAAATATTCACTTCAGATAAAAAAACATTTCTTCTTCGTTTCCCAAAAGCATTGGAAATTAAATTTACATGACGCATGGACTACATGTTTCAAGGAAAGCAACTTAAAAGGGGAGGAAAAAGTGTGTGTAACAAGCCAGAGGCAAACCTCACGAACCTCGTTGCATCAATCACATGATATACGGATTTTTTCTCCCTATCTTTCTAAATTATTCATTTTATTTCGCCTGATATCATGAGGGAGCCATATAGTCTAATTACATAGATATAGCAATGGACGCATACTCGTAAGAATAGATAATTCAGTCAGCGAGGGACTTAATGTTGGCAAAAATTATTAAAGTAAATCTGGAGTAAAGAATTTGGACCACCTCGCTTCCACCTTCCTTTCAAATATCACAGATTATACTATTAATGCACGATACATTTGACAGTTTAAATGGTTATTTATAGGTTCGTATTATGCTTTGATAGTTCGATTTTACATTAAGTGATTGAAAATTGAAAACACCAAAGTAAATCGACCGTATTTTTGTGATTCATTGTTTATCGTCATCAGTGTGGGGATTTACCTAAATTAGTAATCATGTATATATCTACTACAAACCATACTCAAGGTAAGCAAATAATATTTTTCTTTTGACGATTTGCCAACGAATGCGGATGTTGTCTATCTATACCGATCTATACCGATCTCACACGATGAACATACATACACTTTCCTGCACTTATGGTCGAGAAAGTGATATTACTAAACGAAAATAGATACTTCTGCTTGAAATCAATCGTATCTTATCCAATTTCTGGCATACACAGATGGTATGGTATTAAATTTGGTTGTAGCAGCATATTTCATGATCTGTATTGGGTAGTGTTGGTACATGTACTTCCTAAAGTGTAAAATTAAACATCACACTGTTGTGTTGTACAATGTGGCTTGTCGACTTTGTAACAGTAGTATGAATAATTATGTTAAAGCACTTTTGTGTGATGGTTGTGTATGCTAAATACAAAAGCTTTCGTCGGACTTCTATCCAAACGCGACCAGTATTATACGAACAACGTGTTGCATAAAATGTATGATGTCAAATGATACTGAATTCAGTGTGCGATCTGTGATATTCGCTTGGATGTAGCCCTACATGTAAGTGGACATCCACAATTTTTTGTCAGTTTTACTTTGGACGGAAAATATTATCTTGGTTAATATTTTAAGGTTCTTTGACCTATCGTATTTAATTTAAATTGATCTGAACTTCTTAGTATATTTCTATTCGAAGTACATTCTTGTCACCTTCTCAACAGCCAATCAAGTTGAAAATGAAAAAGTTTAATTTAACATGGTATAAATCTACAGTATTTTAGTTAAATGTAAGCCAAAGTTGGTGTTTTTTCACATTTTCAATTTCTCTGCTACGAATTAATTGCAGCACAAGATAAGGTCTACCTTACATGAACATAAAACAAATCTTTGAAAAATCTAAATCACTTTTTTGATATTTGAATTTGAAATTACAAGGTTTTGTCATTTGTGTTATTCTGGAAATATAGGTCCGCCAGGATTTATTGTGTCTTCGAAATAAACACAAATTGATTTATACCCTTTTTTTTTAGAAATAAATTCATTTTTCTTTACATGTACTTTTTTTGTATTTTCATAACTCTCATTTGAAATCTATTAAACTGAAAACGCCATACTATGTGTTTAGTTATAATTAACAGAATGGCGCCAAAATAACAAAAAAAAATGATAATAAAAAATGATGAAAAGTGAATTTATTTTGCGTTGGAACTGAGCTATTGTGTCATTGATATTTGCATCATCTTAAGGATTTGTAACGTCCAATGGAAAATTACGATATTGAAACAAAATAAGGACGCAGAACATGATGCAAATTAGGAAAGTTTTTTATTTCCTTGTCACCTTTCGGTTACTCTATTAGGAGTTTATTCATAGGATTTCAGTTCTATATTCTAAATTTAATATTTCAGTACGTGAAGAAACTCACAACGAAAAGTGGATGGCTAGATGCACTATTCAGTGCACTACATTGTAATACATCGCGCACTATTTGATTTTTGTTCCTCATTTCTATCAAACGTTGAATATACTAGACGCTGAGAATATTTATTTCTATTGTGAATATATTTAGTTTCTACATGCTGAGAGCGCAAGGTCAGTTTCAATATTAGGGTGTGGTAGATTTGCAGTAAAAATAGAACTTCACAAACAACAAGAAACAAATCTACACGTGGCCATCAAATGCTAAGTACGAACACGTGCGTGATTTTTGGCGCATAGGAATCAGAGACTTTTATCGGCATGCACTATAATTTTTTCTCAAAGTCATTTTACCTTGTGAGAATGTGGAATTTCTGATAACAATTTTGAAATGAAAAAATTGCGTCAGATTTTAATTGTTTTTTTTTAAATCCCACCAATCCGTTCCATACAGATCCTGTTAATGAAACTTAATTACACTGATTTTTCAGTTAAGATTGATTACGACCAAATTCTGTAATTTTGATAATATCAGCTTCTAAGAATAAAGATATTACACGTTTAATGAAATGTAGTGTTATATTTGGAAAAACACAACAGTATTTGTGTTGAAATGAATGAAAGTAAGTAATGAAATGTAGTGTTATATTTGGAAAAACACAACAGTATAACACTTAAACATAAAGTCTTAAAGAGAGAAGCAGGATTTTTTCATGTTAGATTTATATTGATTGCAACTCAATCAAAGATCACACTTACACAAGCCAAAATGATTTCTCATTGTTAATCCACTTTTAAATACTTTAGATATCGATTTATCCGGAATCACATCCGCCAGAACACTAACTGCGTGCGTGTAATTTGTTTCGTAGCATCGATCGCTTTTGACCCGTATCCAACGGCAAGCCACCGCCGACACTCGCCCGACCCCGTGGGTTGACAGGATAGCCCATTCACCCATCGTAGGCATATTAGTGGGGCATGTCCTGAACATATTGCAAGTGTGATAAATTGGTATGGTCTGCATTTTACCTTTTTAAAACGTCAATTGGCACAATTCTAATATATTTTTGTTTGATTTCGGTTGTTTTGTTTACATCTGTCGTAAATTATACATCCCAATGTTTACTATATTATAGATTTCAGGATATGTCGGTGCGTTTCACGAGAAATCAGTTGGAGAAGTTACCACCGTATATGATACAAATTGCGAAATATGTACATGTATCGGTGATTCCGTACTGAAACTTGAAACTTTAAAAACATTTTCAGTATCCTAATCATAGTTGAAAACCTTAAAGGTGTTTTTTAATGATCATTATATAATGCAGTGAGAAGATACATTATGCGCATGCGGTCAATTCAAGGGAATTCTTCTTTTGACTGAAATAGAAGCAAAAATGATGAGACATCTTTGGACATTTTTTTTCAGTTTCATAAATAAATGATAAATTACTCCCGATCCAATTGTTATTGTTGCATTTTAGTAGCTCTACGATGTAACCATAAAACATGCTTCGATCTTCATTTGTTAGCAGATTGCGAAATGTTATGAAAATATTTTTATATTCTATAGTAGGAAATCGCCCCATCTGTCAATGACGTTGTAACTTAATAGAAATATACACGATAATGTCGTTAAAGTTATTACTTACTTACTTACTTACTTACTTACTTACTTACTTACTTACTTACTTACTTACTCATTCATTCAGTTACTCACTTACTGCCCATTATGCCAAGTAGGCACGTAGGGCAACCAAAATCTCGACTCTGTCCATGAACAGGCGCTATATAGTGTCTCACAGGTGTGAGATGGGTCCCTCTTCTTTCTCTCCGCGGTCCTTCTCCATGTGTTTTGTGGTCTCCCGTTTTCCTCTTTTCTTCTAGAGTCCAGTAAAGTTTTGTTTTGATTAAAGTTATTGGTTAGAACAAATTTAATGAAAGAAAGGTATTCGTTATACACAACTCGCACGTAAATCGATATCATGTTTTGATTATTGGTCAGAACAAATTTAATGAAAGAAAGGTATTCGTTATAAACAACTTGCACGTAAATAGATAGCATGTTTTGATTATAAACAAACATGACTGCGTGAAAGAAATTAATGAGGCACTGTAGATGGTTGTAATTATCCAAATAATCGGGGTAGTAGATTTCGATTCTAAGATACATAAATGGTTCAGAACGATATAGAAATGTAAAAGTGGTAATACTACTTCAGTTATACCTTTTGGGTGCTTGATAGCACCATTAATTAGTTTGAAAAGGTAAGTGAGAGCTCCTGTATAACCGTTAATTGGAACCTCATACAGGTTATAATACGCACAGAGAAGAGTTGTCAATATTGTGACATGGCAGTCTTTTAAGATTCTTTTTTTTTCGGTAGCTTATCGACAGCAGCTTATTTCATATTCTGATTTCCATCAAATAACCTACTTTCGTGTCGTTTTCATTGCGACAAACTTAAATTAGATTTACACGTCAACAAAGAAATAAGACAAAGATAATTCGTCGTGTCACATAAATCAAAATATTAAAAAATCGCATTCATGTAATGCAATCAACTAATCTAGGTTATAGGGAAAGGTAAACGTAGAAGTTATTTCCTAAAAGGTACAGTATCCGTGTGTTGTTTCTGAACATAAAATAGATATTACAGGTACATGTAGACGTATGAAACATGGCAACATTTATTTGCGGATAAAGAGAAATACACTTGAAATGGGAAAGTGGGTATAATAATTACTTCAAAGCTACACGTTTGTTCTTCTTACTTCACCGGATAATTGATTGCTCCTTAATTCCTTCATTGTGATGTTTTATCTATATTTATAAGAGCTTGTATTCCATTTAAAGCCATCACTTTTTTTCTCAGTGAACTTATCGAGCGATACCAGCCATTTGCAATCTTAGTTTGCAGTCAAAATACAACTTCCCTCTAATATACGTGTGAAATCCATGACATTTGGTGAAATAGCCTTTGAAAAAAATGGCACCATAATTTGGAAATGACCTATACCCAAAACATTAGATCCATCACAGACTTGATATATTTAAATCCATGTTAAACACCCATTTTTTTTGATAATTATTTGTAAATTGTATTTTTTATATACAATTTCAGTAATATTCACTTTTCACACGTGTAGAGACTATTTTTAATGTATTGTGTATTTTCCCATTGCAATATTTGTAAGTTTGAAGGAAAATGATGGACGAGGTAGTTGGTCTTGGTCCTGTGGTCCAGGGTAGCACGATGTGAATTGTCGGCGGACTATCGCAATGGCGAGTCTGATGTAGAGAATGACAAATGCGTTAATTAAGTCTAAATTGATATTGATGAAAAGGACACCAGTGCCATATAGTTTGCACAGTAGGCCTATTAACGCCCCTCTCCTTCTCACGGGTGTATAGTTGATATCCTCCTTATTCCCCTAATTGAGAATACATTCGATGTCATTTGTTCTCCTGATTGAAACCAAAGCGAGATCGCATTATCGTTATAACGTTACATGTGGTTGATTAACTTACTGAAACAGGTTGTTTCTGATTGTGTCACCAAAATTTAGACGGCTTTTTTGGTGTTCTAGTAATTACGAGAAAATAATCTTGATTATTATCAAATCCGGGACATTGAAAATACCATACGCGTGAGAAAGCAGTTTGAAGGTCGTAATTCTGTGAATGGTTGGCTAATGATCAGTACCGGTAGACTGTAAGAGGATCAAATATGATCCACTCATTGCGAAATGTTGTGGGACAACTATTAGAGTAAATAATTATGTAGAGCGTGTGACTGAAAAGTTAACAACTATTTCTCACTTCGTCCGTACCATTTGTTTGTTTTGTTTTGATTTGTTTTTGCTTTCCTTTTTTTTTTTTTTTTGTCCGTGCATGAATTGTGATCAGATTTGTAGTACACGCGGACCAAGTGTGCCAAAAATAATGTCAAACGCGGGTGACGTGGGTCATTCGGTCAACATCTATTTATTTGTAAAGTAGTACGCCTACCATGTTGCTTGTCCAATGTGTGGATCGTTGATCAAAATTGAATTTGTATTTCAGTGCAGGAATTGCAGTGGTAGAAGTAGTAGTAGTAGTAGAAGTAGTAGTAGTAGTAGTATTAGTAGTAGTAGAAGTAGTAGTAGAAGTAGAAGAAGAAATAGTAGTAGTAGTAGTAGTAGTAGTAGTAGTAGTAGTAGAAGTAGTAGTAGAAGTAGTAGTACTAGTAGTAGTAGTAGTAGTAGTAGTAGTAGTAGTAGTAGTAGTAGTAGTAGAAGTAGTAGTAGTAGTAGTAGTAGTAGTAGCAGTAGTAGTAGTAGTAGTAGAAGTAGTAGTAGAAGTAGAAGAAGAAATAGTAGTAGTAGTAGAAGTAGTAGTAGTAGTAGTAGTAGTAGTAGCAGTAGTAGTAGTAGTAGTAGTAGTAGTAGTAGTAGTAGTAGTAGTAGTAGTAGTAGTAGGCCTAGAAGCATCACAAGCAGAAGTAGTGGCATTTTTAGTTGTATTGTATATTAGAATTCGAAGAACAGCCTCAACGAATCAATAAGCCTACATATACTGTCTTTGAAAGCCAGACTTTAAAAAGATTGATTATGATAAACGGTTACCGTATAGTAAAATTTAGACCCATCGTATAAATGACACGGTTTCTGCTAAATATTGCCCCCCCCCCTCAATTTGTCATGTTCTCAATGTAGTTTGTCTTCATTGTGTTCGACTCCTTTACGTGCACACTCCCCGGAGTCCCTGCATGTGCTAAGTTTACTGACATGATTGGGAGAAATAAAAAGAAAATGCCTCAGGAACTTAATGAGTTGTAACGTATACAGTAGATACACTGGATAGAGTGTATATTTAGGCGGGAAGGATTTGTTTTGAATCTGTTTACTTGAGGAGAAAGAAACATTAATTTACCAACACTGAATTAATCTCCAGCTCTGAGAGAAATTGATTCCATAAAAAACTGTACAACAAATTTCACCGTCACAGCATTTTCTGATGATTTAATAATTCATTCATCTTTATTGATATATAACATGTTTAAAAAAATGATAATATATACAATGGCCTAGGATGTTTTTACATATGGTAAAAACACAAGGCATAATATAAAATACATAAAGACACATACATTTTGAAAGAAATACTGAAATTATACACGTGTTTGAACTTAATAGACCCCATAAAAAGAAAATATCAGTTGGCCATATTATTCTGTAAATATTAATGAAATAAATTCAAATTGGGTAGATTTGGTATATTGTATGAAATTGAAATATTGTAATAAAATCATGCGGATAACGAGTAAATAATTTCATTTGCTCTGCACTGAATTTTGTTTACACCATATAGCAAATATTACTAGTTAGCTAGTTATCGTATTTTGATTGCCAGGTGAATAATAAAAAAAAAAATGTGGGAAAATGAAATGGGTATAGTATTGCACTTTTTGCCCCATTTAAATAATCTCAAATTGCATGCAAAAATGATTAAAACATTATAATTAAACGATGTTTCATTATACACGTATATTAAGCATTAAATGTATTATAACTACGTTTTCCAAATTTTGATTCAAATAATAACGATTAGATTACATATCAAATACTTTACACTTTATGTACATAATAAAAATGGTTGCGTGTCCATACAATTTTTAAATCATGGCTTTAAAAGAACGGGGGAAAACCATTCCGGTTCCCTTCTTGCATTGAAAATTGCATATGATGCCAAGACTGCGAGTTTTGAGATTTGTTGATAATGGCATTTCATTTTTATGCCCCTGTTTGCAAACCGTACGATTTCCGACAGTTTCTTTTTATTACACTTTTTTGAAAGGACCAAAAAAATGAATTTTCACAGCAAAAAAAAATAAATAAATAAAAAATACACAATATATTTGATTCTGGGAACATTGTGTCCTAAATAGAGTACTACTTCCAATCGTGCTGGTCTTCGGTGGAAATTTCATTTTATAAAAAAACTAAGTCTTAGATCTACTACATTTTAATTCACAACTTTAATTAACTTTGCTTTCAGCAATCCACATTATGACAAACCCGTTTCCAAGTTGATCCTTCTTTTCCATTGCATAACTATGTGGAAGCCTTATTTAAAAAAAAAGTCAAACTTTGCTATCTGACATATCTGGTAGTGTTTGGATGGACAAATAAACACCCTAGAACACAAAACTTTAGAGAGTTATGCTGTCACTCGTAAAATATGTACACATCATAATCGGCACATGAATTATTCTCAGCTGATGGAAAATTCTGCTACACAGCAGTCTATGGAGGAAAGTGGGAATGGTCGCTCAATGATTTTTACTTTTTAGAAGCACTTAGGGCCTAATGATCGTTTTAAACTGCACATTTTTCAGGACTTCATTTTTAGACCTTATCAGAGAAGCATGGGGAATCATGTAGCTCAGATTTTTTAAACTGGAAAAAGTGTTATACGATGCCTTTAACGTATATTATCTTTGCGCCAAATGTAAACAAGTTTTGTTTTGTTTCATCTCTACAATGTTCTTTGTCATTACCAGCACGGTAATATTTTGTGTATGTTTTTTTATGTTATGTCACGTTATGTTATAAGATGGTTATGCAGTATAAATTGTTCATGTTATCACGGTTGTAAAACAAAGTATTATAGTTAATTAATGCCATGTAAAACTTGCACCGCATGTTATAGCGTATTCTATATTACCATCTTGTATTATTGTGCATATTTTTCTCGTTGATGGAAAACATCTGTGTTATACGCAGGGCCCGCAGGGAGAAAAGTGTATTTGACTGAAGTGGCTACCCCGGGTAAATAAAAAATATTATTTTTATTGTCATCATTATGGAAACATTAATTCAACCTGAGCTTAAACTTGAACTCGCAGTAAAGTTGTACAGAAGGAGGAATACATTAGTAGTAGTTAGTAGTAGTAGTAGTAGTAGTAGTAATAGTAGTAGTAGTAGTAGTAGTAGTAGTAGTAGTAGTAGTAGTAGTAGTAGTAGTAGTAGTAGTAGTAGTAGTAGTAGTAGTAGTAGTAGTAGTAGTAGTAGTAGAAGAGTAGTAGTAGTAGTAGTCGTGTCGTCGTCGTCGTGTAGTGTAGTAGTAGTAGTAGAGGTAGTAGTAGTAGTAGTAGTAGTAGTAGTAGTAGTAGTAGTAGTAGTAGTAGTAGTAGTAGTAGTAGTAGTAGTAAGTAGTAGTAGTAGTAGTAGTAGTAGTGGTGGTGGTGTGGTGGTGGTGGTGGTAGAAGTAGTAATAGTAGTGGTAGAAATTGTGGCAGTAGTTCTTGTTTTACAGTAGTAGAAGTAAATACATGTAAGTAGTATTAGCAACAGCAATGTAGGCCGAAGTGGTAAAGACGCACATACACACACACACACACACACACACACACACACACACACACACACACACACACACACACACACACACACACACACACACACACACACACACACACACACACAC
>JZLH01S0088541.1:33269-55387 GCA_001188425.1 Eucidaris tribuloides | reverse complement strand
ACACACACACACACACACACACACACACACACACACACACACACACACACACACACACACACACACACACACACACACACACACACACACACACACACACACACACACACACACACACACACACACACACACACATACACATCAATTTGTAAGGTGGAGCTTCTATGCCCAAACATATACACAATATACACAAATACACCTCTATGCTTGAATGATATATAATAAAACAAGTATATGTCAATAACTTTAATTTAAAAACAGTCAGCGATTGTGAGCTCCTTATTTCTAATGGTAAGCTGCCCCACAAATTAAAGCTCCACAGTAAACTATACCCTGTATCCAAAATTTGTTTTTCTCTGTGAGATTTTGATGAGCATTTTATGCAAGTCTCTTGATGCAATATAGCAGATATAATGAGATTCAATAAGTTCATTACAACGATCTTCTTTAGCTTTTAATAGTGCATATACAAGATTCGTCCTGCTGTTTTGATCTAAAATATTTACCAGCTATTAAGACGCCCAAGGAGTTAAAATAAAAATGCAATTACAAGTTGACCTGCGGAGCCTCGTCAACACTATGTTTGTAGATTATCTTAATACACATTTAGAAGTTTCATCGATATATTGGATAAAATGTAATAAAGTCAGTCATATTTGCGTTAAATTGATCGCGATATAAATACATCATTTCATATAGTTACTAGTACCTGTAATTCTTGTTTGGGCAGATTATTTTCTGCATTTATTCAAGTTTCAATAATATATACAAACTTCATAAATTCATTTACAATACATTTATAAATTCCAGTAACAAAGACACTTGACAATCATTTGATAATGTAAAAGACGAAAAACGAGACATAATTGACTAACTTGAATACTGAAACAAGATGATCATTTTTAAGTGACGGAAAGTATCAATACTTAATTGCATTTTGGAAAATAGTTCATTACAATATTACAGTGTTACTTAAATACGATAATAACGAGTCTCAGGGATAGAAGAAAGCCAAGTGCAAATTCAGACAAGTTTATTGGACTGGGATTTATTAGTTCATTTGATTGGAAGACTGAAATGCAGAAGGACCAACTATCATAAGCGGTGCTTAATCAGATAGCGGCCCCAAAAGAGATGACGAGCTACATGGATAAAATACTAGAATGTATGTCACTTTTATTCAAGAAAGTTTGGAAGGGAATTTGTAATAAGTGTTCTAAACTAGTGATCTTAAATGTAAATGACATGATTGGGGTAGTCCTCAACTTGGAGTAAATCTATTCTAGAATCAAGTAAACTGTGCAAAGATTCGACTCTGGAAATGTGTATAGTCAAAAGTTAACTCATTTTAAAATACCTTATGCCTTGTGACAGACAAATTTGTTTTGTAGCTTTCTATGGGATTCATTTCTCTCTGGGCTTGAGAGAAATAAAGTGCTGGATTGTCCATGCTTGATTCTCCCTAAGTAAACAAATTCAAGACAAATCCTTCAGTTGATGACTTGTTATTGTAGTGGAAGGATAGCAAAACGAAATCGATTCAAACGCACTTATATAAAGCAATGTACTTTATAAGGTATGATCAAAATGACACCTGTACAGAGAACCAGACTAGCAAACCATTTCGAAAAAGGTCAAAGGAAAAAAAAACACCTGTACACACCATTAAATTGTTTTAGCGACTGAGGTGGGCGTTGGACTGGGGATGGTTGGCAATGAGAATTTCCGCCCAGCACTCGCGGCGCACTGACCTCTTCCCGATCGGTAATAACTTCGTACAAACATGACAAAAGCGCCTTTGGATATTACGTATTTGTGAAGAAAAACTCCAGTAACACATACTCTTCTGTCAATTTTCCTAGTTTGATATGAAATTATACACTAAATATGTTTTAACTTGAAGGACATGATCAAGATTTTTTCGTTGAGTTTTTATTTTCATTTTGATTCGTGCGCGGACGCTATCATATTGGATGGCGTGTTCATGTTGGGCACGGCTTGGTAAATTACTGAGCCAATAAAATCCATTACTAAAGTTTCAGCTGTAACATACAGGGCGACTAAAGCTTTGAGCCTAAGTAACATATGATTTGAAGACCAAATTTGTTTCGTAACTTTTTGCACATATTTTGATCCTACACACTAATTTGTTTGGTAACAGCTATTTCTATTCTTATTTTATATGTTCTTGAACTTTATGTATTAGGTGTTTTATAAAAACACAGAATGTCAAGAGAAAACGTGACACTCATTGAAGCTAACCCATCAAATTTTTTGGAGTAATGTGTGACATGGGATGTTTCCTTTATTTTCGCCTTTCCCACGGGTCTCCATATCAGGCCTTCAACTGGTCCTGCTTTTCTTACTTTTTCCTACTATTTTATGAAGATCTTAATTTTCCTATTTTCTCCTAAAAATCCTTATTTTCCTATTTTTGCTACTTTTTGTTCAAAAAAATGCAGTACGTTTGATATTTGTTTGGAGTTGAGAGGTCTTTACAACTTGTTGCAGAAAGTACTGCAATTATACATCATCACCTGTTCATGAAGGAAATTTTGTTTTCCGCAGATTCCAGCTTTTCCGCCAATCTTAAATTTTTTCCGCGTATTCCGCATGTTTCCGCTATCTTCAGAGTTACAACTCCAAACACTACACGTACTTATATATATCCTGCTTTCCTCCTACTTTGGCGGATTGAATCCTACTTTTCTTACATACTTTTTTAACCAAGCATGCAGACTTGAAGGCCAGCCATAAATCCTTTCCATATTAAGCTCAAAACTTTTTTTTGTATTTATTGTATTACTATATTTTAAATGATTTAATTATGTTGATTGGAGTATGTTTCAATGTATTATTCAATTAAAATGACAAGCTCTGATTTATTTTTTATTGAAAATATAACGAATAGGTTGAAATTATGATAATGATTTCGTTTCATTTGTTTTATTTAAGCCATGTTTGGATTATTGGTAAACTTTTATGTGAATTAGAAAATGATACATTATTTAACAGATATTATTGGCATGTACTTTAGTATATTATCTTATGTTTTATTGCTTCCTACATTTTATGTCAAATACTTAGATACATTTACATTTTTTTTACTTAAGGTCTGACAATAAGAGTTTTATCGATAAAGGTAAAATATTTTATTTTTTGTGCATTATGCAAGGGTATCAATGATGAAACTTAGATTAGTTCGATAATGAATCAAGTTCATTTTGTTTGATTCAAAGTATGTATATAGTTCACTGTGAAAAGGTCACAGGCTGAAATGCAAATGCTTATACAAGAAAAATTATCGATATATCATATGTTCATTCACTACATTATCATTAGTTTTATATTATACAGTTGTTTTGTCTATTCCCGTCTTACCAATATGTAGATGCATTAACAAAACGACTGTAATATTGTTGTTGTTGTTGTTTTCTGCGAGAGATGTTATACACTCATGCTCATAATTATGGAATATTTTACAAGCATTTTAGAAGTTGCCATTTTTCCATGAATGGTACATCTGAGATTAATATTTGCTCACCCCAGGTGAAACAATTATAATCTACGTATTTCAGGAATGCTGAGCATTTTGTAGCGTCCGACTTGACACTAAAACCTGTGTTTATAAATGGCGGTATTCAGAGTTGTTGTTGAGTCACGTGGCGGTTACGCGCGTTATTAGACTTGTAAAAGACAATGCTGATGTTAATTTAATGATAAGTGACATTAGATAAAAATTTATCCGTTTTGGGGTTGTTGTTTTTTTATTACTTTGATTTAATACCTTTTTCATGATTTTGTGTGTTTTTTTAAATAAATATATAATTGTTATTGCACTCAAACGTATTTTAGTTTTTAATTTAGTCATCTCATGAAATCCACAAATTGCTTCACATACTGCGTGTTTGTGAAATAAACACTTGTCTCGAAAATTTTGGACGATATAGGAGAAAAAACTTAAGTATCAACAAAATATTCCATAATTATGAGCATGAGTGTATTCAGTGCTTCCAAATTTTTTTATATTATAGCGATTCCTATATAGAGTCTCAATCACTTCTACGTCACTGTACGTGTATATATCCAGATTGTTATTCATGACTCTCTAAAAACTCAAATGCTAAAGTAATATTTAAAAAGGCTGAGGAGTGACAACACTTACTAAATGTTTCATTCGACCTTCAGCAAGCTGAATGTAACAGCATTTGTTTATTTGAAAAGATTTTATTTTCTGCAATTCAATCGATTTTCATGTTACAATAACATAAAAATCAAATTACAATTCTGTCATCATATATAAACAAAACTCAATTTGCACATTCAAATCATAATTAACTTGGTACAAAGTTAATCAATTGCATAATATTATAATTTTACATAATATTCGTAAATTCAGTTTAAACGATGTGAAATTATACAATTGCGACAATACGAAGTAAATTGGGTAGTTAAAGTATCATACAAAAGTGATTGTATGATAAACTTATATGACTTGAACAAAACACACACTTGATGTATCCGACATAACGAAATATATTTTTATGCAGAAAGCCGCCGCCAGACTCGAGGCTGAGCTTGAAAAAGACGGACGGCCAAATGTTGTATGAATGTAAAAATGTTATCCAGCTCAATGAAAGTTGGATACAACAAAGATATACAAACAGTTGTCAATCTTCGGCCCTTAGAAAATAATGTTGAATTAATATTTCAGTTTTTAGAGTGTATGATACAGATGAGCAGATATAATTGATTTAGATATAGATGGATGATTTATGGATTGGGGGCATAGAGTTTGTTTCATATTTTATCATTAGGTATACATACACAAAACAACCAAACGTAGAACTGACATCAACTATTTCAATACAGCAAGTCGTTGCAGTCCATGAAATCAATTTTCTGTTTGATCCTGTATAATCCACAATCGTACGTTTCGTGTCAAACATGTCCGTAAAATTTTACGACACCACTATTAATTCATGACACCAGGTGTACAGTCTATCTGCTGGGAACATTGCTATAGTCCACGTCACTTGCATACAGCGGGTCTGTCCCGGGTCTGTCCCTCGAGCTCCGGGGTTTTGTTGGCTATTATGTACCCGTTGGTTGTTTAGAGGCGGGGACGTTTTTTAAGGAGAAAACGTCAGTGCCGTTCATACTGGCCAGCACAATCCCAGAGGTAGAACGGACAAATGCATCGGTCTACCTGGCGATCCGACGTGAGTGTGAACGACCCCGAGTATCCATTCGTCGTGCATTTTCGACACACGGTGATCTTGTATACCCCTTTTCTGTCTTGATTTTAACGAATTATTCATGTGTAAACGAATAGGTTACCGATTCAGATATTAACCATACATTGAACATTATCGAATTCCGTAAAGAGTGTTCCGGAGCGGTATTCTGAAAATTGTTTTAGAAGGAAATCTGTTCTAAGTCACAGAGTTACAACGAGAATTATGAATAAACCGTATATTATAACTGATAATTTGATTTATTTTGTGAAAAATTCTCACAGATTTTCTAGACACGCACCATTTGACATCCTCTCCGATGTAACAGAAGCAATATTGTAGCTATATCAACGAAGTCATCTGATGGGAAATGAGTTGTTAAAACATAATGTCGGATATCGGTGTACGTAATTGAAAGATCTGAATTAAAGTGTATGCTTATATGGAACAATAATTTTAAAACTTTTTCCAATTAAATTTAGTGTTGTTTGACAAATAACTTTCAGGAAAATTGTTTGAAATTTTAAAGAAATGTTTCAGTGAATTTTTTTTTAACGATAATATATTGTAGTTGGGTTTTAAATTGATCGGTAATCGGTCACAATTAAAAACATCAATATTTAAAGTAGAGACGGCTAAGTATTACGATCAAACAACTGGCCAATTTAACTGGTTTTTCATTTGTTGTCATCTTTGGTAACCATTTATATATCTCCGTTTATTATAACGCATTCTCCCAATTCAGTCGCATCTTCAAGCACACACCGTTTGAAAATCTTATCTAAAATCACTATCATCCAGAGATTACTTTCAGAGGATAATTCATTATGAGTCGCTGTGAGTCTCAATTAACTTTAGAAACTACAGCGAAGTGCAAAACAAAACAAACGCTGGTTATTTAGCAAAGCAGACAAAGTAATAAGTTTTAGAAACATCACTAAAGATTCGATCCATTGGGTGGATTCGCACCGGTGTTATGAACAAATCTTTACAAATTTCACCCTTACTCAGAGGAAAGGTGATTTTCCGATGGTTTTTTTGGCGTTGTTATAGTCATTAGATATATGTAACAAGTTATTCGTAAAACTTTAAAGCAGAATGAAACCCAGACATCTTTCAGTACTCAGAGAATACAGAACAATAAAAGAAATACAGCAGTGAAAGTTTGAGCAAATTTGGTCGAACAGTTCAAGAGTTATGAATGTTCAAAGTTTATTTAATCATTGTTATGGAGGATTCTTAAATTGGCAACTCTACCACTTTTTGAGATGAAAGTGTGGAGAAATTACGCCCTTTTTGTACTGTATTTCTGAAGAATGCTATTTCATAACTGAAAACGAATGGCACTATAATATCAATGTATCAATATGTTTCCAGGGTAGTTGAATCTACAAATCATACACCGAAAAGGGTAATAAAAATGTCTGGGTTATCATGTAGGAGGTATCAACTGTAGACTATAGACAGTAAACGCATTATACACCCTATACGTGAACATCATTTCTGTGATTATTTATTGGTGTTGTGTCTAACGATTATATCACACACAAAAAGGAATCTTGTGAAATATAGTACTGAAATATGAACAAGATCTTTTAAACATATGGCTTTTGTGTTTGGTATCAATATCTCACTCAGTTCTGTATAGTTACTGGTTTTTGAAATTTACCAGCTGAATATCTTACCGAACAGTATTAAGGAATATATAGAGAGCATAAAAATGTTTATGTGTAATTTCCTACAAAAAAGCAATTAAACTAAAGGAAATACAGTATATCTGAAAAAGAAGTAATTTGACATTTAAAATCCATGATTTTCTGTTCATTAGACCTTTGGGTAAAATAAATTATATTGAACGCAATTAATAATGTACTTGGCTCCTTCCGGCAAGATATAAAACTGATAATCATAGTAATGACAATATAAAAGCACAAAGGAACGAAAAAATAAAAACTTGCTGAAGATACTTACTTGAGGAATGAACTTTTATTAATTTCAGTAACGATAAATTAGTAAAATAATTTGAGTGAACGCAGTTGATAATGTTATTGGTTCTTGCCGCCAAGATATAAAACTGAAAATCATAGAAATGACGGTATAAAAGTACATAAGAAAATGTTAGAAAGATCTTACTGAAGACACTTACATGTATTTGAGAAATGATTTTTTATTATTAAGGAACGATTAGAACAATCTCGCCAGAATTACATTCGTATTTCACCAAAATGTGAACCTTATTCCTTTTCTTTTTCCCTATGATCCATAAAGATACACTGTAAAAAGCTTGTTTAGCCATTAAACGTAAGTGTTTAGAAAGCCATATCACAGATGTATTTAGAAAATGTATGTATGTATTGACACGTATTGTTTACAATTGGACACCGATGTTTTGTAATTTAACGCACTATACATTTACCCTCTGAACATGTTTATAAAATGACAGCAAGAATTTGATAAGAAAAGCTTTTTTTCCATCTAAACACAGTTTTAACATGGTTAAAAAGAATATTTGCTTTAGTTGTTTTCGCTTAAAATGGTCCATTTTGTTTTATATTTTATGTGGAAAATATGGCAGTTTGCGAGATCTACATGTACTGCGACCGAACCTCCGGATCGACAAACCACGAGCATCTGGGATTTTCAGGGGATTATTACGTCAAGATTTTGAAGTTAGATTTCGTAATGCCCCACAAAATCCCAAACGCTTGCGAGTGAAATAATCATCGGGACAAAAATGGAGCCGTCCTCGGCGAAACTCCTCGAGAGCCGTGGATGATGAAAATATACCGCCATGAGTGTAGAAAAGAAATTGAAAAGTTGCTAGAAAAATTTAGAGTAAGCCAAATTTCCGTACCGTATTAGTGGTTATACCAAATTAAGTGGTTATAAGCAACGTATAAGTGATTATAGTAGTAGTAATTAGAATATTTGATTTAATTTGCTTCTTATTTCTTTAACAGGGTAAGTTGTTTTTATCAGATGAATCATCCTTAATCTATTAATGTGTTAACATATCTAACCTAGAAATGTAGTTTGAGGGAAATGTTTGCAACAATGTTTGACTGAAAATAGATTGGTGAATAATAAAATACGCTTTTAGTTTTAATGTGTTTCATGTATGTATGTATGTATGTATGTAAGTATGTATGTATGTATCTTTGTATGTATGTGTGTATGTATGTATGTATGTGTGTATGTATGTTTATGTATGTATGTTTTATGTATGTATGTGTATATGTATGCATGTATGTATGTATGTATGTGAGTATGTGTTTGTCTGGTGACGAAAAAAAACTATCCTGATGTTTTTGTGTCGAACATAGATATATTGATTTAAATTTCCTTTACAAGTTTGTATCGTTCAATTTTATTTCAGCTTGCTTTGAAAACAATTTTACTGATGGTAGCAAACATTAATACTCATAACTAGCTTTAAGGTATACAGTTCCGTAACTACCCATTAGAAACGATGATGCTATGATGCTACTTTCAATCTCTTGGTAACGTAAAGGAATTATAAACAATATCCGGCCCCTTATTTTGTATATTGTATATTTTGATTTTAACCCACAACCCATATAATGAGTCCTAAAGTGATGGTAATTACATGTATTACATTAATTTGCGTTTTTTTTAAATGTAATATTTTTTGTTCGTGGCGTAATCCACTATGGCAAAGTACATGACTGTATACCATACGGCGACGGCCATAATGCACGCAAGCCGCCCAGACCGTATATGGCAAAATGAGCACAGATTTCTGGTAACAAAGACCATTTAAGGTAATGTTTAACAATACTTCCAATTACAGAAAACTATTATGAATAGCATGGTACTCCGTGCTATTCTTGTCTCTACCGTGATGTAAAAATGAGACCCTGAAAAAAATGCACTTCAAAGCCATCAGAAAGTACTTAAAAAATGAGAATCTATGAGTTACAGGGTTTTCCATACATATTGTACCTATTAATAGTGTTAGAATAAACCCTCGGGTACAGGTTTATTATCAAAGTTATATTTTTTCGTATCTTGGTAGTAGCTGCACGACTTTGAACGGTTGTTGTTGTTGTTTTTTTTATTCTTGCCCGTATATCCCTTTGCACAGCATTACGTAACCCGTACATTGAAGTTCTTCTTTTGATTGATTGATTGATTGATTGATTGATTGATTGATTGATTGATTGATTGATTGATTGATTGATTGATTGATTGATTGATTCATTCATTCATTCATTCATTCATTCATTCAATCATTCATTCACTCATTCATCCATCCATCCATTCATTCATTCATTCATTCATTCATACATTGCGCATCTATTTTTTGCAATTCCAAATTCAATTACTGCAAATTATAAATGAAAATGAAAATGCATGTTGATGAAAATTACATACAGACAATATCGATTAATAACAACACAGAATTTGTGATATCCAAAAGTATGGGGTAAAATACATTGCAGTGAGTAGAGTTATTGTTACATATTACACACTTATGATTTCATATATTTTATCATAGAAAATATTATAAGGGAGGAATGCAATAGACTGCTGCCATAAGCAGGAACTTAAAAAAAAACAATGGCCAAACAGCCTATTGAATCGTAAGTTAAAATATGAAATAGAAGATGAGTACACGTGATTTGATCGTATTACGTGTGTATAACTGATATACATTCAGTACGTTCATACGTGTTCAATGATGGATGGGGTTTGATAAGCAGGTTATTGGAATGAAAAGGGTTATCGGTAGCTTTGCAAAAAGAAAAAAAAATGTGTTTTAAGATGTCCATTGATATTAATTTGCCAGGTTATATCGGAAATTTCCCAATGCTTTGCTGCCGTATATGTGGGCGTACTAAAAGTACGTATCGCACAGTTCATGAGGTCTGTTACATTAACTTCTTGTCTGGTATGTTCGACTTTTGTCACAGATGTACAACTTAACCCCATGATGGCTACAACTGCTTTTTATTTCAACCTGTATGATTCCAAATATTTTCAGACATCAAATACACTCTAACAAAAGGTGCGTTTAGAAAATGTACCGTTATCTTTAGATTATTGACGTTTACACTGTAAAGTCCGTGTTAAGCGACTAAACGTTTAATACACTCTTGATATCACTTTGTAAACATTTTTAGAGAATAAACGCCGTGTGTCAAATCAATCAACATTTGTGTCCAATTTCTAAACACTAAATGTTAATCTAAACATACACTTTCTAAACAAATCTTTGCTATCACTTCTAAACACGGTTTGCTAAAGACACTTTTTACAGTATACAGTGCGTCTCAAAAAATGGTCCAATCGGAAATTATTTTTTTAATATATGAAAATCATATACAACTTAGTCAAATTGGGTATTGTCATATAAAGCTAAAAGAACATACTTTCCAGTGCAATTTATTTCATTTCATTTGGTTGTGTCAATCTCAGGATATATTGAATTTTCTGCAATGACGCAAAATAGTATGCTGTATGTGCCATACATGTGCAGGCAATTTCTGCGTATTGTTTAACAAAGAAACCACAATGAAAAGTATTGTGTAATCGTTCAATTTAGCTGAACGAATAGATTTTTCAGGTTGTACATTTCTGATTTCCTTTTATTTACAATACAAAGGAGGTACATAAGTTTGACAAAAGAGCTAAAATGAATGAGATGTGCAGATGATAATGAACAGAAGACATGAACATGTGCAATCTCATTTCAGTGCCGAGTAAGGGTTGATTGTATTTGATTTTTTTTATTTAATAGATAATCAGAAATAAACAAAGTGAAAGAAAAAATACATTAATTACTTGTTTGATTATTGATTTTTGCAATTCAGTTTTCATGAGTACTGTAAGTAACAATAATACCAATTTAGTTGTCATTATGACCAATACACAAATGTGGGACAAACGTGATTTTGTCTGACTGCACAAAAGTAATCATAACTTTTGACTTATAAAAGCAAATTAAATGGGATTAAGTTTATCAGAAAGAAAATTTATTCTGCTTTAATATGATACCAACTACACATACCTTTTGAGAAGATTTCATACCTTAAATATTTTTCTGCCGATTGGACGCACTGAGACGCAATGCTGTGTAAAAATTGGAGTGATTTTAGTGATTTGACACACGACATTTAGCCTCTGAACATTCTTACAAAATGATAGTAAAAATTGTGTTTAGAAAATCGTTTACTCGCTAAAAACAGTTTTGACAGTATTTGCAAAGTTGTAAAAACTCGAACAAACAATCTGCATAATGACGTTTTTGCTACAAACCAATGTGGACAGCAAAATGGTGGAGTTATTTGTTGTATGAACGTGTTATTTATTGTCACTTTAAAGATGAATTGAATGCTCATATTTATTTTACCAATTGTCGTTGTTAACTGTATATAAATTTACATGTATTGCAGATTGGAAGACTGAATTTCCATTGGTTTTTATAATTGATGGGCCGATTTGTGTTTTTACTCGCTTGATACTTGTCGTGATACAAAGGAGTTTTTAATAGTGGGATTCCTAGAAATGGATAAATAATAGACTCGTATTAATGAAGACAAATCACCCCACTGTCTTTTGTCTTTTGTCATGATTGGAAATTTATACGTGATTACATTATTTGCATCCGCAAAACTGAAATCTAATTTGGATAATCAAGATATTTGAATCTCTGTTCTGTATCAAATTTTGCAGCTTTTGTACAATTCAAATTTCATTATATTACACATTTTCAAATAAAAAGTTCGACATTATATTGCATCAATTTGTTAGACATTTGCCTGTTAGAAATGTCCAAGATGGAGTATTTCATAGTGCTGTGTATTGGGGGTACCTTTTCCCTTCTTTTCACTTCTTGTATTTTAAGGTGAGATTGATTAATTTCTAAGTTTGTGATCTGATATTTTTTCACCCGTTATTTTGTAGGTGAATATATAAAATATATTGAATATACTCAATGGTTATATATATTTATTGCAATAGTAAAGATTACAAATGTTCATTAATTTGATAAATGGATGCAGTCTACTAAAAACAAGACGTTGGCCAATGATTTTATAAGTTGTATATTTCGACGTTTAATATCTAATTCTGACATAGACCTACGAAAAGAAATGAATTCTGACATAGACTTATGAAAAGAAATGAACAAACTCTTCAGAACAAAACAAAAAAATGAAACTGTACATACATTTTTTCCCGTCGTAATGCTTTTCCTAATTGAAGAAGTAGTGCTAATTCAGGTAATTGCAATAATGTCGGAGTAACACGTTCATAAAAGGTTATTTATTTACAAGTTCAAACTCTAGATGTCCTTTGTGCTGGCGTCAAAACACTTATTCAGTTCATATCTTTATAGGATTTTAGGTACAATGATGGGCATAACTGTAAGACATTATTATTTTGCCCAGCAATTTGAGTGTCGAATTGTGATTTAGAATGTTCTCAGTCAATCTTATACATGTAAGTGTACTGGTGGATTGTTTGATGATAATATAGAGAGGCATGGAGTGCTTTTTGGGGAGGGTGTGAAAAGAACGAATCCGAAGATTTAGGACCACTCTTTTCTACGCTTCGTACAGGCACATAGTACACCGGTTAGTTTTTGCTATATATTTAATTGCTGAAAATATCAAGATGTAACTCTATTTAGCACAGGATGGGTCACGATGCAGATGTCCTCGAGATTGTTTATCGTTGAATCGTATTATTTTATGCAAACTGTAATGATTTATGGTTTTACACTTAAGTGTAATGAATCTGAACAAAATTGTTATGAGCAGGTACGATCGCAGTCCTAATTAAGTAGAGATTTTCCGTATAATCGAAGAAAACATTTTTCAAAAACGATCGTTCATGATTATGAACAAACGTCTTTAATTCTTATACCACTGTGTCTGTGATTGTCCCATACCAATGAAGAAAAGTTACGAATAATCGGTCATTCTCCACTTTTGGACGCTGGCCCTATTATGATCTTGGGCGACGCACACTCAAGTTTTAAAAACTTAAGATCCCCATTCCCCATGGATGATAATTATAAAGAGAGGTCAAAATTTATCGGGCAATTATGGAAAATAAGAAGAAAAGAAAAACAGTTTTCGGACAATGGCTGATGGACGACGAGTTATAACAATAGCCCATTAAAATGACCCTTAGGTTCAGGAGAGCTAAAAAAAAATCTGAAGAAAATTGCATTACAGACAAAATACCGATATGCCTCAAATTAAATGAAAGAAGAGGGGACTGTTAGAACATATGAAATGACCCGGGAAATGACCTTTACACGTTGATTTTGGAAAACAATAGACGTGGATGTTGACATGTACAATCATTTTAAAGTACAATTTTTTTCAGGGCTTCATTGTTGGACCTTATCAGAGACAAAGATAGCATGAAGGATTATGCAGCTCTGGTTATTTTTTAAAACTTGAAACACTCTTAAATCTTGCTTTTGAAACATTGTCCGTACCAATTGTTCGCAATATTTGTTATCCAACTTTTGGTAACCCCTTAACCAACACATCTTTAAGAAACCTTTCTAGGAATATACATTCTACAAACTCAATGGTGCTTTCCGGCTTCCCTCTAATATCATTGTCATTTCGGTGCAGAATATATCTTTGGAATAATTTGAATAATATTTGAATTTAAGATCGCTTTATGAACAATGATAACGTGGATCTCAATATTTTCCAAATCAATTAATACGTTTTGTAAAGGCTTTACATGCAGGGGCGTCGATCCTGGGGTGGCAAGGGGGCAGTCACCAACCCAATGAAAATGTTGGGGGGGGGGACATATCGATTTGCCCCCAATAGTTTTGACAACTTGAACAATTTATAATGTGCTCATCTTTATTTGGCAACCCTGATAGACTATTTTTTCGCGAGTATAGAATGATACCAAAATCTACTTTAAACGGAACGTACTTTCCATTTTTGGCCTGGCCGTGTTTGCGAACCAATGTAAATTTGGTATGCGCATGTCACTTTACGTTTAATTTCAATGGGACGCCTTATTACTGCTTTACCGCTAGAAAAAGCTGAAATGCACTTTTTTTTTGCAAAATTGCCTCGAAAATCTGAACATGAAAACTACTGAACGAAAATTGACAGTTGTGTTGAACAGAAAAGAATGGGGAAAATAGTAATTTCTCTTGGATACTGAAGGGGGAAAACACCATATTTAGCGTTCTATTTTTTTCTGGGAACACTGTGTTACACCGCGTCACAACCTACAGATCTAGCTGTTTATTCTCTTGTGATATATAATAAAATGAAATATTCATGATGCGATCATCAGGATTTCCTACGATTTTTCAGAAATACCCGATATAATTAGTACCGTTAAATGTCAAATAAACCGAGTTGCTTTGGTAGGAAATAGCCTCCCACACTGCGGTTTCAAAAATGAAATAGATGCACTGAGAATGTCGCTTAAAAGAGCAACGGATGTTAATAACTTTCTCGAATAAACACTGCAAATTGCAGAATGACTTCTCTTTTTTCTACGGTCTTTAATTCCTCTGAATTGCTTACACGATGTTGTACGATCTTACAGATTTGATTAAATCCTATAGAAAGCACTTCCAAAGCATGGTCAATAGGAATTAACTTTAATGAACAAATAATGTAAATGAGTAGTAGTAGTAGTAGGAGTAGGAGTAGTAGTAGTAGTAGTAGTAGTAGTAGTAGTAGTAGTAGTAGTAGTAGTAGTAGTGGTAGTAGTAGTAGTAGTAGTAGTAGTAGTAGTAGTAGTAATATTATAGTAGTAGTAGAGTAGTAGTAGTAGTAGTAGTAGTAGTAGTAGTAGTAGTAGTAGTAGTAGTAAGTAAGTAGTAGAGTAGTAGTAGTAGTAGTAGTAGTAGTAGTAGTAGTAGTAGTAGTAGTAGTAGTAGAGCAGGGGCGGCGGAACGTATTTTCGTTGGGGGGCCAAAGCCAAAAAAGGGCACTTATATGTCAAAGGGGCATTGGGCCGGCGAAGCAGATATTTTCACCATCAGATTAGGTGTTTGCTTGAAGATGCTGTTTTAGCTGCAATCTAACTCGAACCCAACCTTTTAAAAATGGGTTCCGATTTGAAACATGAAATCTATAGGCCTACCATAATCCGCGAGCGAGCAACAAGCGAGCGAGCGGTTTGAGAAAATTTAGAAATGTTAAGTTGTAAAACTCGCAATGTGGTCTATTCTGGCGCTAATTAAGCGCACTGATTTTTGTAGTATTTTAAAATGATAAAGAGCATCTGTCTAGATCAAACTTTTCTGCTTGAAGTAGCTGTTTCTTCATAGTAATGTAACTTGAGCAAAACCTTTTTGAAAGGGATTTTTGATCATTTAAACATGAAATATACATGACTGTATCTACCTCGCGAGCGAGCGTAGCGAGCGAGCGGTTTTGGAAAAATTTGAAATTTTCAGATGTAAAACTCGCTTTGTGGTCTATTCTGGCGCTAGTAACAGCACTGAATTTTTGAAGTATTTAAAAAAAATAAAGAACATCTGTCTAGATCAAACTTTTTTGCTTGAAGTAGCTGTTTCTACACGGTAATGTAACTTGAACAAAATCTTTTTGAAGGGGATTTCTGATCATTTAAACATGAAATATACATGTATCTACCTCGCGAGCGAGCGTAGCGAGCGAGCTGTTTTGGAAAAATTTGAAATTTTAAGTTGTAAAACTCGCTTTGTGGTCTGTTCTGGTGCTAATTACAACTCAGAATTTTTGCAGTGTGTTAAAAAGATGAAGAACATCAAACGAATCCATAAGAATCAATGAGCAAATACGTTAGTGAGGGCAGAGATGATAAACTAGTTTCGTTATGAATTACACAGTCATGGTGCACATTGCGAATACGTGAAGTTCTGCTGAAGAATAAGGGGCATTCTTCTCCTTACGAGGTGATTTTCTTTGTTGAAGAGAAGAAAAGGCGACCGTAGGAAAGTTACCTCACGAAAAACACTGTTTTATCGCTTGAAGAGTATATAAAATAGGTCCATGTAATCACGAAAAAAAATTGGAGAGGGCCCAATTTTTGCAACCACAGACGGCTGTATAAGATGAGAGGCCAAATGCCCCTTCTAGGTACATAATGTGCCTCTTCTTTGAACAAAGTATTTTCTTTCTCTATTATGTGCCCCATCAGACAGTCACAGGCAAAAATACATAGAATAAACAATAACAAAAATAAAAGAAAATCACCTCCAGTGACGAATGTGCGTATATAAATGTTTCACTGCACTCAGTATGGGTTCAGAACCAAGATAAGGCACATTCAACTTAGAAAAAGGGCATTATTTGCCTTCAGTTAAAACGGAGAGGGGGGGATGGGGCAAACAGTAGCATGGCAATTTTGCTACCACATGAGGGCATTAAGAGGAGATGCTAAATGCCCTTTTTATGCACAAAATGCTTGTTGAATATAATTTACCTAATTCTGTCTATTGTAGGCCTATACGTGCCCCGTTAGGGGTTAAAAAAATAAAAATGAATATAAAGAAGACAAATATCGACAAAAATGAGTAGACTAAAAAAGGCGTCATTTCACGAAGGGCACATTTCATTTTGAAAAAAGGGGCATGCGTCATTTCACAAAGGGGCAGGGCACATCTCGTTTTGAAAAAAAGAGCATTTTTTTGCTATCCAAATTTTTTGGGGGCAAGTGCCCCCCTGCCCCCCCCCCCGTGCCGCCGCCCCTGGTAGTAGATTATTAAATTGAATTATAATTGTAACCTCTGATTGTGTCCAAGAGCGTGAAGTGATACACCACAGTGAGTTCTCCGTGATTTGGGATTGCAGAAATGGCATGCACTTTGTACATGTACATACTGCAAGAAGAAGCGATTGAATTAGTACGTATACGGCCACGAGACAATTTACTATGTTTTGTAGGACAACATTATCCCACTTTTTCATAATTTCAATTAAACAGGACAATATTCTAGACTGATTCGATGGTGAACAGCAATTTTGCAGTGATGAGTTGCAATGATAGAGTTAATGGCATTTTGCTTGTCTGGCAGAAGGGCCCTAACAAATGTTCCCGGCAGAAGGGCCTTAACCTTTAATCGCCTCTAACTTGAAAACCATTGGTTCTTTTCACATGAAAGCAAAGTAGTGTGATATTTTTTAGACCCTTCTCTCAGTCTGTTAAGTGCAAAAATAAAGTAAGGCAATATTTCTCAAATTAGAGAACATTTGTTGTTAAGGCCCTTCTGCCGAGAACATATGATAGGGCCCTTCTGCCGGACAAGTGACGCGTGTTTTAAGCTTTTAAGCATGGGTCAATTGATGTTTTGGCTAACGTGACATCGTCTGTAAACTTTCCTGTTTTCATTTCATTTTGTTTTGTTTGGCATTGTTGTGGTTCATGTGTTTGTTTTTCAAGGACTCATTTACAAATGTATCTGTTTAGTAAATTCCCCCAGCCAATAACAGGGTAATATTCTATTTAAGAAAACCAATAAAACATACTTTTATAACACGCGCTTCTTTGCCATATTCGTCGTATACAATAGGTTGTTTATTTAAAAACGATCGTGAAAAGTACAGATAATACATGAAACTAAAATAGATAATAAAATTTAGAAACAAGCAATAAAATATCCTGACTGCACAGAATATTCTACTTTCTTTTCAGTGTTTCATCAACTCACACTCCTATTTTGTGTTCATTTTTACTTTTTTTTCTTTTTTCTCCTCCTCCTACCTGCTCCGTACTTTGTTTTAATTATCTACTTTTACTTTTAAAACATTTTGTCAACGAGACTCAGAATTTATATTTATTAGTTATATTCATCGCGCTCTCCTTTCTCGGGGTCAAAGGTCACTAACCATCAGAATAGCTGCACCTGTATTAATTAAAAAACAGTTTCCGTCGGTGTCGAATTCTTTGTCGAGTTGATTGTCGTAAAAATACATATTTTTCAATTGAATCTAAACTTCTGGTATATTTATGTATTCATTAATAACCGGCATGATGGTGTAGCGTATATGCGTCCGCCTCACGTCCGGAAGGTCGCGGGTTTGAGCCCCGGCCGGGTCACACCAAAGACTTTTAAAAATGGTACCTTCTGTTTTCTAGCCAGGCGCTCGACATTCTAGAACAGAGAAGGGTAATGATAACATTTATGTTATGCAGGGCCCGCGGGGAGAACAGCCTATCATACTGAAGTGCCTACCCTGGGTAAATAAGACGTTATTATTATTAATGTCATTAAATATTTCCCGTACTTACCATCGGAATATTAACGGAAACAAGTTGAAAGACTAGTGGAAAGATGCGTCTTTTTGTCCACTGTTACTTTCTGTATAAAAAGGATGAAAGAGGGGAAAATATCTTCTTTCATTACCAAATGAACTTTCTCGTGTTTTCATTTTGTTATCAGGTTACCTAAACTATTGTGATAAGTATTCAGTAAAACATTATGGCGACAAGTTTCAATACTCAATAATAATTTTGAATGTTTAGTTGCAATTATGTCAAGTTTGAGTATTGACCCTGCGTCAAATTATGATTCAAACCTGGAGTAAAATAAAGTAAAGTGAATTATAAAGTACTTGATACCCTATTCAATTATTTGAATGTATTATTTTCTGGTAAATTTTGCGTTTTGTTTGCTTCTTTTAATTTGCAAGTACATGTATGTGTATATTTTTACAATTTGTGAAAATATACGTAAATGAAATGAAATTATAGTGAGCATGTGAAGTAACTGGGGAACTTTTGATTTTTTCAATAAATCAATGTTCATAATAAACGTTTGTATTTTTGATATGTTGTACGTACTAAAATAATGGTAAAAGTAAAATTTTATGATAATATGAAAAGAGAATTCAATGGGTTACATGGCTTAGTGTCCAGTTATTGTTTTATTTTTACATATCCACAAGAAAATTAACATGGAACGACATATAGAAGGATAGATAGATACATAGATAAATAGATCGATTAATAGATTATGAAAATGGACAAGTCAAAAAGGGTCAACTTATGCAATGTGCGCAATAAATAGAGTTACTCGTAGACTGAACGATGCTAATTGATTTAACCATGAAAATACAAAAATACTGTAACATATAATGTAATTAATTAATACAAATTAAAGATCATTCAAAATTTGGCGATAATCAGTTAGGAATATATAGTATATATCTTACAGTTCTCTCAAACAAAAATGTGACAAAATATTACCCATAATGTTCAATGAAAATATCATCACAATGCCCGTAATCAATTAACCTAAGAGGGATAGCCTGAGTAGATAACGATAGATATTGGAAAATAAGTTTGGCCGAGAAAACGGGGAAATCCATGTGAAAAAAATATTTATTCCACTGACCAAACTTTCAAAACAACATGACAACAGAAATCTGCTGAACAAGTCCACGAGGCAATTGCAGTTTCAAGAGGGAATTCATTAAAATGCACAAATGCTGATAAAAATAATCTATGTTATCAAATAACACGTAGTATTTAAAAAGTGACAGTAAAAAAACTTAAGCGAGGAAAGATTAAAAACAACTTCTAGCGTACAGTACGAATCCGGGTTCGAAAGGTTTGTTGTATATGTATTTTCGTTTGATCGTATGATTGCTTCAGCTTATCTAAGATTGTGCACTCTTATTTCAGTGATGTCAAATTCAACACGACATGTTTCAAATTTGACTAGGAAATCGCGCCAGCTGGGAGTTGATACTTTTTGATTGAAACGCCTTCAAATTCTAAGTCACAATTCTGAGTGGAACAATCCGAGTCATTTTACCGAATTAATTTAATAAGAATTGCATTTGTACTGACACTGAAATATGTCATGCAAGCTCTGGTGAAACAAGTGCCATAAAACCGAGTCAGGATCACTCGGTATGGGATCGCAAAGTCACGAATTGGAGTGGAAAAATGACTCGGGGGAAGGATTCACATTATTGACTCGGTGGAAATAAGAATGGACCTCTGTTTCATACCATGTTGGCAAAGTGATTTCTTACTTACGTTACTATTTAGTTGTTCTGTATTATCATTGACCATCTTATCATCCCAAATATATTAATTTCACTTGTTTTAAAGCCGCAAGCTAACAATAACCACAGTTTAAAAAATGTGAGCTACATAATCCTCCATGCTCCAAGTGTCTTTGATAAGGTCTAAAAATGCATCCCTGAAAAAAAATCATCAAAATGATGATTTAGTGCTTTAAAGGCAGAGTAAGGGATTTGCACGTCAGAAAACGGTAAAATGAATGAAATCAGCTCTAATCGTTCACAATGTGAAGATTAGTATAAATGAACACCTGTCATAGAACCTTTGGGTAAAATACGTAGTTTTGGTGAAAATCTGGACAATTAAACTTCAAAATTTACAGTGACGTCGACGGGCACGGGCCGTTCCAAAATTGTCCGATCAGCCGTTAGCCGAAGGTCTCGCGGAGTTTTGCCGTTTAACCAATCAGTGTGTTCCGCTGGTCTTGCGACGGTACACATAACCGTGATTCGCAATTTAAGCAAAATTTAAACTCACGGAAAAAACAACATTCTGGTAACATGTCGTTATTAGTTTTTCTCATAAAACAACAAATTCATGACGTATGGATCTCAAACTTTCAACACACCATTTGTAAGTACTAAACTACCGTTTGGTATTGATAATGAAGGGAAGTAATGAATTGCAAATCCCTGACACAATCTTTAAAAAAGTAAAAATCTACAAGCACTCAAGTTGATCGGATTCACCTGCCCATTTCCTCCCGTAGACTTACTGTGTGCAGATCTAGGCTATTTTATCATCTTACGGAGTGCAAATTGTTTATTCATCCATATCTTTCCAGAGGCAGCATAACTTTCCAAACTTTTGTATTCTAGGGTGTTTATTAGTCCATTTAAACACTACTATATAGCTCAGATATCAAAGTTTGAGATTTTATTTTCAAATTGAAGCTCCACAATGTTAGCCTATTACTCCAATCTGATTGACCATTCTTTGTTTTGTTTTGTTTTTGTTATGAATATCTATTGACGTGTGTTTTATATACTTTTGTATTGTTTTAATTATGCCAGGTGTACTGTGTGTAAATTATTTTGTTACTTGTATATATAACGTGCCCAATATTTACATGCATTTTATGTTAAATATTGTAAAAAGTGATACTTTCAGCTTTAGTGCTGTTTGCTGATCGGTGAATTTTTATATACTTAAATGAATACATACATACATACATACATACATACATACATACATACATACATACATACATACATACATACATACATACATACATACATATATACATACATACATACATACATACATACATACATACATACATAAATAAATAAACAAATAAACAAATAAATAAATAAACTTACAGGGCAAGATTCAGGCATATGGAGGTTCCTGAATGACGTTTAATGGTGGACGCCAAAATCATATCCGTTCATTGCCAGCCAGTGGCCAAATAGCCAAACATGCAAGGATGGGGGGGGGGGTGACGCAAAAGAGTTTTTACGACCAAATCCGACGAAAAACTTGTTTTTTTTTCTTCAAAATGTTAAACTATAACTCGAAATAAATTGTAATCTCGCACACAAAAACACCATTTACTTGATTGACATTTGTTATGCTTAAAATTCGTTCAAGTAAATTAGTTTAGGTAAAAACTATAAGTTGGAGGTGTAATCTACTCCGTTCGTGATGTTTTCATGGATTCTTGTTGTAGAAGGAAATAGCTGCGATCGGTCTCCTTTTCAACTTCTGGTTTCTGTCAGTTTGTTTCCTTTTCCCTATCTCTGTTTGGAGCTTTTGCTTTCACTTTTTAGTTAAGATGGTTTCAGGGGGTCTTAATCTGTTTTGAGCTTTTAGGTTGAAAAATTCACGTTGATATCA
>JZLH01S0088540.1:26250-42299 GCA_001188425.1 Eucidaris tribuloides | reverse complement strand
CACCTGGCTATAAACTGTCCAACATCTTACAATGGTCCCCACTCAGCCAGATTTGAGTTAACTATCTTGTTCTCTGCTTTTTGTCCAATAACAAGATTTGATGACGTAATGCTTGAATCTTTATCACGACACACGAAAAATTATGTATTTATGCTCTACGCATCGTGGATAACGTGTATCAGATTGTTTTATCGATACTTTCCCAAAACGGAGTCGAGACGTATGGCATTTTATCATCTCCCTTACGTGCCTTTTTTGATAATACATCGGATATGTCGAGGAAAGCGTCTTTGTCGTATTGAACATGTCTTGCAACTGGAGCTGCGGCAACACGCCGAAATATGTAATGCGTGTCACTCTATACACCTCGGCGCTTGTGGCGCTCGTTTCATATCGCGGTGTATTGCTCGCTACATTTACGTTATGTGTATGAAAATAATGTCGCCAGATATTTAATTCCTGACACCAATTCTTCTATTTTTTCCCGCCAAAAAATATGGAAGCTTGGCAGCCGAAAGCCGGAGGTGTGCAGGTGGAGCAGTAATCCATTTTGTGCGGTATCGCTCGCATTTTGCAAAACCGCTGCCAAAAGATGAAACGGTCTTCTGCGACGTGTGACCCGACTTGATACAAGAGCATGGTGTATTATATGGAAGCGTGTTGGTATAGACTCCACGCGTGACCTAGACTGCTAACGGGTGCAATGCATGGGGATCGGTTTACGTCAAACTATATTGTTCCCTTTATTATATGCCTGCAAAGATGACTCATTTTTTGGTTGTTGAAACGTCTTGAAGTCAATCATGAAAATAAAAATCAAGACCCTACAGAATGGGCTTGAATTGGTAGAGTCAGTAGAGGATGTATTGAAAATGACCTCCCAATGTGATGCGTATAGATTTAGTAAGCTATACATTCCAGGGATTGTGAGTAACGTAGTTATATGGGATAAATTTCATAGACGAGTGTATTTAAAGTTTTCTCTTATGCTTTTAATGTTCAAGAATCAAGATCGACCCTTATGGATCATTTCGTCATAATGCCGTTTTAAATTTTTCATACTTCATAGCCCAATTTTAAGTGAAATTTATAGAACTATTTAGCCTGTTTCGCAGGCGTTATTCATTTGTTTCTCCTTACGCAAGTAGTATGTCAGGTAATAAGACTAGGCACAAGACGAGGCACTGCTGCGCGCTCGGGCTGGGCCCTTCGGGCCCAGGAGGCAGCGAGTATAGGGTTTGAGAATCAGACTAAGAACTATTATGCATTATCGATATACCGCCTACGTGTATATAAACCAATTTGAGGACACGAACAAGCGGTACACTGTAAAAGGTGTGTTTAGCAAAATTAAACACTAGTGTTTAGAAAGTGTTAGTAAAACTGTTTAGAAAATGTATGTTTAGATTATTGACAATAAGTGTTTAGAAATTGGACATCTATGTTTGTTGGTCTCATATACGACGTTTAGCCTCTGAACACGTTTCCAACTTGATGACAAAAATGTGTTGAGAAAGACGTTTTATTTTTACAGAACTGCATAGCGTGGGCAATTAAGCACATTCACCAAATGCATTGCAGGCGATTTTGCTGAAGTAGCCTCTGGAGGCATTGTCATTGTTCGTCAAATCAAAAAGAGAGACGACGTAGCCACATCATGTATGCATTAGCATAATTACCTTAATTAAGACCGTACCATTTAGCGATTTTAATCGAAATGAGGCCAGCGCCCCAGAACGTAATTAATGAGGTCACACCCGAGATTCCAGGCTATGTGCAGTGTGAGGACTCTCTTAAATGGTAATTATCGAAAGAGCGTCAGTCAGTTATCTCGCTTGTTAGTGCGTTGTTAATTGTTGGGAGGGTGCATGCACAAAGATAGTATTGTAATTATTGTCAGACAGATGTGTACATTGTATTGGTCTGTTGATGTTGTTTTTGGTTTGGGGATTTTTAATGGATAAATGTCATCAATAAGTATTACATTTATGTTCGTGCTACTTCAGTCTATACAGCTATACTCACTCCTCTACTTCTACTACTACTACTACTACTACTACTACTACTTTTACTATTATTACTAATATACTACTTCTGTACAAGTCCTTCTATTTCTACTACTACTGTACCACCACTACTTCTACTTCTACTACTTTTACTACTACTTCAACTGCATATCACTATTTCTACTACAACTACTGCCACAACTACTGCTACTTCTACTATTAGTACTTCTACTACCACTGTTTCTACTACTACTGCTGCTGCTGCTGCTGCTACGATGTCTACTACTACTACCACCAATTCTACTGCGACCACTACTACTATTTCTTCTACTATTACTACTATTTCTACTACTACTTTTACCACTACTACTACTACTTCTACTACTATACTACTTCTACTGCTATACCATCATCACCGGTCCTGCCCCAGCACTACCACGCGACTGCTACATTCACTTCTACTTCTGCTTGTTTCTATTTCTGCTGTTGTTTGCACTTCTATAGTTCTAGTTTTATTTGTCAATACAGCATAACTAAATAAAACAAATGTACCTATTTTGACTTTTGAATCATGATCATACTTTATATTATTATAAATTCATGTCGTAAATAACTATTCGGTCACATTTCTGAAACATATCGAAATAAATCCCTTTTTTGTAAACATCGTTGTATCCAAGTTTCTTAGTGGTTATCGCATGACTATGAATAATTCCTCTTGCTATATATATTCGTATCGTGGTTTCTTCTGCCCGTACATAACGGCATCTATTTATTTGCCAAAAACTCAAATTTATAAGCGAGGTAAATTGAAAAAAGGGGGAGTACAACCATATTCCATCAAAATAAATCGGAATTTCAATTTAACGTCCGACTGTAAATCAAACATCCAATTTACCAACGATGAAGATAATAAATAAGATTTAAATGACGAAATATACGAGGGAATATATTTTCCTTAAATTACGACTGTTTATGGATATTTATTGAGTCTTAGAGATCCATCTATTCATTAATATATCAGCGCATATTCCCAAGAAATGTTATTTCATCATAAAATGTCGTTCAAGTATGGGGATGTATCGTTCATTGTCCACAGAGTTATTAATAATATACTTCTGATATAATTATGATTGTTGTCTGTCCTTCCAGTTCCACGATCAATTCTACTGTGAAATTAACCGCCAGTAGCATGAATTATTAAATTTAATTTGGTTTAATTAGAAGATATTATTAGTAAATTGAATAAAAAGTATAAATTTAAATCAGTCGGTGGTTATGTATGTATAGTATATTTATTTGACATTGAATGTCAATGACATTTGTGAATAAAAAAACAACAACAAAAACGAACATTACCGCTATAACTTTACAGTTAACCAATTTGAGTTTGAATGATGATACGAATTGAGCGATTGTGTTGCAAAGAGTGGTTTGCTAACTAAATTATAACCATTTCCAACAACCACTATCAACAATCGTTGCTATAAGCAGTCTACAAAACATTTCTTGTGGAAGCTGTTTTTCAGACATTGCACAAAATTTCAGTGCATGCAGGGCTATTGAAGTATTTTAAAGGGAGAAGGAGCCAGCAACTTACAGGCATAAGTTAAGAAAAAATTTGAGTTCTTGCCAACCAATCAGATCGCACGTGCACTGGTCTGGAGCTGACCATGCGTGACCGATGTATGCCACCCGACGCGTGTTAGTCACGCCGTGGTAATGTATGCACTGTTTGAATCGATAAGCTCCTCCCCCTACAGCTGTTTCTGGAAGTTTTATCCCAGGATAAAACTTGCAAAGACGTAAAATAAACACAATTTAACTAATTTATAGGGCCTTGCTGAGAGTGAGTATTACACAGTACCCTTTGTTTAGGCTGTCTTTATCACCATGTACCATAATTCTCACAATACTCACAATGTCATTTTTATTCTTAACTTATGCCTGTTAGTTGCTGGCTCCTTCTCCCTGTAAGATCTTCCAACGTGCTTTAATAGATAGGGGAAAAAACGAAGCATGTGAACGATTTCCCCTATAATTCATCCGACATGGCCCCACAGATTATTTATTGCTCCTCATCGCATACTTTATTAACCTAAAATAGCAGGTATTTTCTACCTTTTAATTCTGCAGGGTGATTTACAGCAATCAGGAAGCGTTTGATTTAAGAGTTCGAGGGAATTTATGAATCAAAGTGTAACCCGAGTCCACCGCCTGTTGACATGGACGTATATCAGACCAAGATTCGCATATTATGGATGTCTAACTTGCTTTCCTGTGTGTATACTAAAGTGTCTCATTGCATGTTCAAAGAAGCTTAATCAAACGAGTGGTATTCCCATGTCTGCAAATAAAAATATACATTTAAAGTAAACCTTATAAGCGCAAGCATGCAAGACGCCAGAGCATACACGGAAACCTCTTTTGTTTCAGTCGTACTTAAATGCATGTGAACTGTGTATAAATAAATACCCATACACATAACACACTGTTACCGAGTTATACGCCCGCCTGCACACCCTGAAACACACTATGTACATAAGTACAATGGTACAGACACATACGATATTCGTGCATAATACACACAGACATATCAACAAAGTACATATTCACACTCGTGCATACAAGAGATACAATCATACACAACATAATGCATCCGCACACTAATAATAAGCAGTCATGCAAACATACACACACACCATACACACACGTGCGCGCGCGCACACACACATACACACACACACACACACACACACACACACACACACACACACACACACACACACACACACACACACACACACACACACACACACACACACACACACACACACACACACACACACACACACACACACACACACACACGTGAATTCGGTCATGTATTGAGCAGGAATTCTACATTGATTAATGAACCAGACCAATTAAAGGATTTTATCGTCACTGTGAGATCCGTCCGTCATTATAATGCGTGTATACAAATTACTATCCGGGGTAGATGTAGACAGAGCGAGACCCCGGATGTACACAGGCGTTTTTGTTAGAATGCACGTACAGTAACAAATGGGTCCCTTGCGTATAGCCTGGAGACAGCGTGTCTTCATGACTTGTCATCGTATGCAATGAAGTGGCCTCGTGCTCTCTTAGTTTTGCTTACACATTTATTTTTGGGGTTTTGTTTTATTTGTTCCGTAATTTATTGATAGTTGTCAAGTCGAAGTTCATTCGTGATCTTGATAAATCAGTGGAGATGATATTCGCAATATTGTTGGGTGCTTTCTCTGAGCTGTATCAAATGTACTCGTGGTGGTTTTGTTTCGTAACTGCATATCAGGTTACCAATTTATTGGTTGAAGAGTCTTCATTTTTCACGTGAAAAAAATAACTCAGATCATCTCAATAGTATTTTATTCATTTTTTGATGACTACAAGAACCCATAACGAAAGTCATTCCTCATATTGCGTTTTGTTCTTGAATTAATAATGTAATTATTATTTCAGTACATAACATGAAAGAACATTAATTTCATAAAATTATGTACAAAATAAATTGCTGTTTGTACAGGAGAAGTATATTTCAAAGTAAAATGTACAAAAAAGGGAGGACAACCAAACTTGAGATTAAACAGGGATGACAAAATGTTAGGGGCAAACTGGCGACGGCAGTTGGATGCATCAGAACGCAAACATTGATGGTAATTACAGAACTGGGTTTAGTCTCTCGTCACTATATACGTGTGTCCTGAATAATAATCAAACAGGTCAAATATACCCGCGGTTTTGCCCTCCACACTTCACACGATGCCTGTCTGTATACACCACCAGATCAAACAAGGCGGCCGAAGATCCAAGCTTCGGCACGAAGACGACGAAATCCGAGTCCGTACTCAAATAAAATCGAAGACAGATCTTTTTACCGGACTCCGGTCTTGTGTGTCTGGTCTGCCGTTTCATGATCCCTGTGATATTCCACCCTCAGCTTTCGCAGCTGCGAAAACGATACGCGCGTAATTTTTTTGGTCTTATATCATTCATTCTACAAGCAAATAACACCTCCTTTTATGCCTCCCGACTGCGAAAGGTTAATGCCGAACTTTTCAGCGTCGGGGTTTGAGGTGGCCGCGAACGGACGCGTTGATTGGAATTTTGCCATTTTACCAATCAGACCCGTGAGTGTGTTAAGTGTGAGGAGGACGATACTGGCTGGCTAGGAGGACTTCATTTTCATCTAATCAAGGATGTTTCAAGCAGCGCAATGCCCGATGGATTTTCCAGACCGATGTTTGCGATGCCTAATCAAAATAGGAAAGGGGTGTTCTACTTTATTTTCCGATACCTAATGAGTTACCGTTTTTGTTGTGCGCTGCGTTTTAATATGAAATTTTGCTGCTGTACATAAACATGTACACTTTATTACTTCCAGAAGGTGTCAAAAGGGTGGCGTAGTCTTGTGTGAAAATGTTTAAATTAATGTTGGGTGTTTCTCGTGGAATATTAAATTGAATTGTTAATCGTTTTAACTTCCTCTTATCTTAACCAGGCATCACCATAAAATCGTAATACCAGACCTAGTCATATAACATTATGGGAGTTCGATGTAATGTTAACAGCGTACACGTATCTAATCTGACGATAATACATGTAGCCTCCACACAAAATACGCTGCACGTATATTCAGAAATTCAATACAACGTCAGAATTAGGCGACACTCATTTTCAAATCGGTGCTTATTACAAGCGTAGTGTTTGGACAACCATTTAGATTCGCTCGATGATATTGTTTTTCCCTAAAGCAGTACATTTTGATGAAAGCGCCATGACGAAGGCAATATATCATGAAGTGAACTATCGCGGCAGAGCACTTTATCGCTAGGGTACTCGGTACCTCTGGTGACTGACCTTTGACCCGTAGAAACGAGCTCCTCTGATCCCCTGTATTATTTTTGTAACGCGGGGCTTTTCACCCCGTGGTTACTGCGTCAGAGAAACTCGGACGACATCAAACAATCCTACCCGCAGAGTGTCAGAAATAGCTTCCACATGCCCGAAGGAGGACGTTAAAGGGGAGTATCATGGTTGGAAACCGTCCTGAATTTGGTTTAAAATGATTCTAGAATCAAGTGTACTGCTGAAAGTTTCTGAGAGTTCCCTTACTTTGACCTGAGTGATCCGGAAGTCACCCCAAAGGACTGCAAATCTCTGTTTCCAATTCAATCTTTAGAGAGTAAAATTTCGTTAAGAATTGTGAGATTTCAAGTATTTACTTATACAGTATAACTGGAGATCTACTCTCTTAACAACAAAAAACGAGTGAAATTGTTCACTCTTTAAGGAGTGAATGTCAAAAAAGTGAATTTCGAGTGAATATGTGTGTGTTTCACTCATTTTGAAGAGACCTCGAGGATCACTCGGAAATCGGAATCCCCGAGTGATCCATGAGGTCCCTCCAGAATGAGTGAAATCACTCAAGTTCACTCTAAATTCACTCTTTGACATGCCCTCCTGGCTTATAGAGTGAACAATATCACTCGTTTTTAAGAGAGTAGCTGCCAGGCCCAGTACGCTACATGTACCTCAAACGTCATCACATGAATCGCAATTTGTGACACGGCACTGCATGCTGATATCAAAGACTTGTAGCTGCTTATGGACTCTTAGTTGTTTAACCCTCTCATTGCCATGAAACTTCATTGAAATTTGCATCGAAATGGTGAATGAGGTACGGAAAGCATCCTTGAGCTATACACGCGGATTAGTGTCATTCCTCAAGAGATGCGCATCAGTTGCGGCCACTCATGGCATCTCTTCATTTAAACTTGAGATATTTTTCCTCGGAAGGGCAATAAAGGTTAAGAAAGGGCCCTCCTCTCCTACTACCATGTCATGTAACTAAAGTTACATTCTTTTTTAAATGAATTATACGTGTTCCAACTGACAATGCAGACACCGAAACGACCTTCTTCTACCTTGGTGCCCCCATATTCACCCTCTATATACACCTGCTACCTTTTTAATCTAGTCTGGCATGTATCATGAATTTGAAATGTGTTTCTTCAAGATTATCTGTCAAATTCTAATTGCAGTGAAAGCCTTGAAACATCGTTGATATCTAGTTTATAATTTTATGGTCGAAATGTTCTCTACATGTGTTAGAGGGGCTGAATATCTTGTAAAACCCTGGTCCCGTCCTTTGTGTGATATATGGTACATGACTGCGATTCTCTGACTGTTTAGACTCCAGTGTGTCTCCGTTACATGTGCACTGACCGCATCGGAGGAAGATGTAAAATTCATTTGACAAAACATGCGTGATGGGGTACGTTGCAGATGCTCTCAAACATGTTTGCATCGTATAACTTGTTCATTTCTTGAGGTGAGAGAGGGGTAGGTTACCAACTCTGTCTGCACATGCGTTAGGATCGGCGAACTCTTGACTTGTCTTTTCTTCATTTTCGTGGTTGTTAGGAGAAGCTCTCAAAGATCTCAATTATGCATGCTGAACAGGAAGCAAGAAAACATTCGTTCCTCTAGCCCTTACCCGAAAAATCCTAACATTATTCAACCTTGAACAATCGCAATTTGCCAACAGAAAATCAGTACGGTCAGTGCGTCTTCAAATATTTAAAGTAGCACACCCACTCGAGATTACCAAAACACTGTAAGGTATATCTTGTCCGTGTCCTTATAGGAAACAGATGTAGTTCAATTACTTAAACTGTCACTTTAAACATTGAGGCGAAGTTTGAGATCGGTTTGATCGATATACAAAGTAGCGTGTCGCCTGTATTGAATTAAAAATGAGGGGCCGGTTGTTTCCTGATTTGTAACCTATGAAGGGATATAGTCAGAAGGGCGAGGGTGAGATTCCCGTGGAAATTATATGTGCATTTGCCCCACTACAAAATGTGGAGTGTAAGATTTAACACCCATGGTTACCTGATAGAGTTACCAGACATCGTGTAGAATTTTCGCATTCAACGTGTTATTGTAACACCGCATAATTACCTTAACTTTTAAAACATAATGATGCTGATAATGATGATAATGATGATGATAATAATAACAATTAGAATAATAATTAGAATAATAATGATAATAGTAATAATGATAATAATATTAATAATAATAATAATAATAATAATAATAATAATAATAATAATTAGAATAATAATAACAATAATAATAATAATTAGAATAATAATGATAATAGTAATAATAATAATAATTAGAATAATAATAATAATAATAACGATACAATTTCATATTGACAATAATCGAGTTCTAATTTTTACACAACCATTTTACAGTATAGAAAGGGTAAATCGTTTATATGATTATATTTAAACAATTTTGTTTCGTATGTATTTGAGTGTATACCACCAATCCACCATATACTTCAATATTATTAGCAACATTTCATTTTTCATTAATGTATACCAGAAATCGTTAGCAGAAACAGTGCTATATTGTTTGCTATAACATTGAGATTGCCTGCATGTGATTATCAATAAGACGGAATTGAAAAAGTCATAGCGGCCATGCAGATAGTGGGATTACATTTTCTTCTTTTTATGTCATTGTATTCATGAATATTTTCGTTTATCGGATCAAAATGTCTGTATCTGCACTGCAGATCAAATATAGAAGAAGTGCTCGTAAAAGACGTACATTTAAAATGGAAAAATCTAGAATCATTGTATGTAGTAAAGGTCAGAATTTCCATTTATTTCCCCATATCCTTTTCTCCCTATACACGTATCTCCGTTGATGCAAGTTGTTGATTTGCTGATGAAATAACAGTTTTTAGATATATTCTTTTCATATTATTCCCTTATTTTTGTGAAGGTTTGGAAATGATAAAATCCGATTCATTTCTATGTAAATCCTCTTAGAGCTTAGCAGAAATCTGCATTCTAAAGTATCCTCAAATCTTCTTATTTTGACCAGTAGATAGATGCTAGTAGATAGATAGATAGATAGATAGATAGATAGATAGATAGATAGATAGATAGATATAGATAGATAGATAGATAAAAAGATAGATAGATAGATAGATAGATGCATATATACATACACACACATACACACACATGGGCTACATACATACATACACACATACATACACGCATACATTCATACATACACACATAGGCTACATACATACATACACATACATAACACACACACATGTATGTATGTATGTATGTATATATATATGATAGATGATACATACATACATACATACATACATACATACATACATACATACATACATACATGTGTGTATGTGTTCTACACCTTTTTCAATTATACGTTCATTATGCATGAAATATTACCCCCGAACTCTACTCCTTACATAATTGTCAACGCAAATGTACGGGGTCTGTTTCTAACATTTACGTTGTTAAAATAGACAAGAATTGCTGCTGTAATAACAGTGATATCTGCCCCTGCATCCCACCGTGATTGATGCTAAATCCATTCCATGTATGTCATCTTTGTGGTGAAAATGACTTTGCCACTCAAAAGCTGGGCTATAACTTCATTACCCGAGCACTTACTCCGAACACAAGGCGCCATTTAACATAGATCGTCACATGCGGAATTGGGCCTGACAGAACCGTGTTGCCGTTCGGAAGAGTAAATAAAACTGATTTTAACGAAACTGAAATGATAAGAAAAAAATAGGTCAGTGATCCAGAGCAGCGTGCCATCATTATTCAGCTGTTATCTCGGATCTGTTTTTGAATGATTGATGAAGAACTGTGTTCGGTGGAGGTCGAATTGTCTGATTTGAATAATGGCAAGGCGGATTTTTTTTCCAGTATGCTAAAGCAGTAGAGTGCGAGGTCATCATTTCAATAAATAAATAGCTACGAGGTCTCGAGAGCCGTAGCGTTCAATTAAAAGCACTTTGTCTTTATATGTTCAATTTGGCGTCGGTGGTAAAATAATACCTGACATTATTCCTTGACTCTTTCTTCGGCTAGCAATACATTCTAAAATTCAATAACAGATATTTCGAATTGCGTCCGTATTTGTTAAACACGATCTTGATTTATCATGAAAGCATCGGTTCTTTTTACTTAATACCACAGCTTCTTAAAACGTAATATGTCTTAATTGGGGATCAACCAGTCACCGACTATTCGCCGGCATACCCTGACACTAACGGTGCCATTTTATTAATTAGGCCTAAGTAATCATATCTCGGGATGCCATTATATGTCACATGACTGGTGCGCAAAGAGACTTTGAGTAGGAGCTCAGCGACAGTCTGACAGACAGCCCGTCAATGGAGGAGCTGAGGGGTTGGGTCAAAGTATGTTACCCCCCCCCCCCCTAATTTTGATCGATCAATAGTATGTATCTGAGGTTTCATGTTAAGCCTTGATGAAAACATGAAATCATTCACAATTTTTGTGGGATGGTTTGCGCCCCCTTCCCCTCCGCCGTTGTAAAATCCTGGTGTCACCACATATTTTTAGAAATGGGAGTGTGGAGACTTGTATGGAGAAAAGTAAATTGGAGATATGAGAGAGCATAAATAAAAAGTCATATAGTAGCCTACAGTCACGTGATCAGCTGAATGTCTATGAAATTTACTACATGTATATCCAGACATGTTGGACGGCAGCACGCCACCAATCCCCAACTGCGGATGCGTCGTCAAATTTAAGAATAATTTCATCACTTAAACCGTCAGTGAGTCATATTCCATTATTGTTAATATCTCGTGTCTACACTGTACTTTAAAGTGGTAGAGTTCGTCGCAGAATCTGTTATTAGATTCGAGCTTTTAGATGAAAACATTTTTGGGCAGGGGGATATGATCTTATCAGGCATGTGAAACTGCAGCCCGTCTATACACAACGACCACCCGTTAATTAGGAACACTTTATAAGTCTTCAAAAAGTTATTCGTGAAGTTCATCATGTTCATGCAGAATGAAACACGCTGTGGGGACATTCACCCCGACTTTTCGTGAAAATATGCCCCGTACAGTCCTGCTGGTTTAAATTACCAGGATCCTGGTCATGTAACTTGAATCCTACTCAGTTTGACTGTGATCTGGGTTATGTTAACCAAGAATCCTGGTCATATGTTCGTGTTCCAAACTGTGTCCAAGTGTTTGGTGCTTCGTTAATTTCATGATTCATCATTTTGTAAAGTGCCATATCACAAGCAGTGCATATCTAATTCATAAAAAACGAGAATGGTAATTCAACTACTGTATGCGTTTGACAAATGATAGGTCAGCGCTTAGTAATGAAGAAACTCTCGTTTCAGCAGCACTTTAATATTCGTAGTGGTACAGAATATTCTCCTCGATTTTTAACCGCATTTGATATCGTGGTTAAAATTTACTGATGTTATCATATACATGCATATCGCTTGTGGTGGTTCGATGTACTCAGTCAGCGTCATGAAATGGATTGCTTTCGAATCTCAATGTCGATATTTGCCGCTCCTGCCTCTCACAATCATAAATAACATCAACAAAACGCTGCGAAAAAATTGTGCAAATATGAACCGTCGATCTAATTTCAGGTGATATTACGATGTTCGTATTTCACTGATCAGTTTCATCATCAAATATTTCGTCATCGTTTTGCAAAATGTTAGAAGAAAGTGTATCTGCACGACAGATGGGCAATATATGCAGGCGTTCGTTTTATTGCAATCGGTTATTTTCCGTGACAGTATTCTTTTCTGTTGTGACACTCTGCGAAGAGACAAGGTAACGTAAAGGAAAATGGCATAGTTACGTTAGCAGACAAAATGCCTCAAGAATCAAATTAGTTGGCTGGAATAAGGATTCGAGGATTTGTCTTTAGTTTGCCTCGACGAAGAAGAAAAAGCAAGCTAATTTCAACAGTGGATTCGAGGACGACCGCAATGAATTATAAACCCATATGAATCTAGGTAACAGATTTGTCTGTCACTGCGATTTTTTTTTTTTTTGCAGTACCTTTATAAAAAAAAAAAGGGGAGAAACATTTGACAACAAATCTTTCACTACAGAAACCATCTACAGTGTATTTGTTTGAGTTGTTTCAAGATTCAGTATAACCGATGTTGAAGACTGCTTCCAATGCTGCTTATTTTGTTTTATATACGATTTTATTTGTTTCGTTTACAATTGAAAGGCATCCAATAAACAATAAGGCTATAGCTGTTACCTTAGGTTGTAAAAAGATTTCATTAATGGCTAGCATTCATCATGGTGGTTTAACACAGGTGTGGTGTATGATAAGTGGTTAAATAATAATGGAACGTCCTTCCAAAGGCGTGTAGTTGAACTTAAGAGTGATTATTAGATTTGGGTTTCTGGGGGCTTTTTGTATCTTGCTTTACAGTGAAACAAAACTGATGTACAGAAACTCTGATGGCGTATTTTCACCATTAATATCAAAATGCGGAAAAGAAAAGAAAACGTAAAGAATATTGGTATAGGTATTTTCCTTTTGAACTACACACACACACACACACACACACACACACACACACACACACACACACACACACACACACACACATTACAAAAATTATTAACTTAAGTGTATTTGTTCTTGTCTGATTTAATATTTACCGATTTATTTTTAACAAAATGTAATAAATGAAAAAGACGGCAACAACAAAAACTGCGTAACGGTGTTTATGTTTGCAGAAAATATGAATTTGTATGTTTTTATATATTTGTTTGCCGTCTTTTCTACAGTCTTTATTCGCTGCATTATAGTAAATTAAATTCTGTCGAGATAATGGTTACTTGAACTATATGTGTCGATGTCATAAGATATTTCATTTTAGTTGTATAACTGTATCATACAGCCATGTAGGCCCTATGTTTAACTCTTTTACGGATATAGGAGGAAGGTATAACGCAGCATTCCAAAATATGGACTCATTTTTGTAAACGGAACCAACGCTACGACATGGAGGCAATGCAAGACATAAATATAATATCTGCATATAATGAAGACATCGTCCATTTTGTCTTTGTTAAAACATATTGGCCATCGTGGCGTGCAGATACAATGAAATACGAACAATACACGTCGCGACCGTTTTCAATATTTCTTTGCTATCTACGTTAGATATGAGAAGTACTCCACCGAGAATCCCCCGCTATATACCGCGACTATTTACCGCACCGGCCTTCGACGCACACGTATAAATCTTAATGCACCCACTTCATCTTCCATCCATCAAACCTTGCAGATGACTCATTCGTCCGGTACAAGCAAGATGTATACATAATGCAAAAAAAACCTCCTCCGTCCATAGGTTATACGCAGTGAGAGACGACCTCGCACTTCCCCCCGTGCGTAGAACCCATCATCTTAGTAGCTGTAGTAGCCAGAGGCCGTACACTCTGTGGCGGACGCCGTTTTGCGTTAGCGTTTCGTTCTGTGTCACAGCTGTATTCCAACCAGTCAAAGATGGTTACAGATGCAAACATTAAAACAGACGGCTTTCCATGCATCATAGATTGTAATGTGGAAAGGGCGGGTAGGGGATATTCTTTCGAATTGTGTTATGGTTATATTTGGGGTTAAAATGCCAAAGCTGCCTCGTTGAAACATGACTCTTCACTAGCTAGGTAAAACACATGTAATTATGATTTATTTATGTTATATCACAACTTAATAATTTTCACATAGAAAAAAAACAACGTAGATCTCCGTTTGTCGTCTTCATGTTTAAAGGCCCACTGTCATGACAGGATGAAAAATAACCCTCTTGTGACTAAAATCATAAAAAGGGTGCACTAATGACACCCATAATGCGACGGAAACAGCCATGACAGTGTGGAAAAATACATTTGTTTTCCTCCCACAATCTGCATACTATGGCATTGCAATAGTCCATGTTCTTGAATATTTGCTTGTATTTCAAGGCCACTTGTCATTCTCTCTGTGGCTGAGTTGACCCTTGACAGTGGGCCTTTAAAGTTTATATCTTGATGTAAATGATACCAGTTTTGCAGTACACTTTGGTTTACATCAGATGTATGTCCGCGTCGAACTTGGCGGCCTGCATGCACATTCAGACGGCTACCGCAGCCAGATAGAATACAAACGCCACCCAATTATGTCCACTCCAATGCCATTTTGCCCTATCCAGCAATTCCGTGTTATTTCATACGGGGATTTAACCCACTCCTCCGCCTGATTCTCGAGCATGCTTTTATATCCGCCGCAGACAAAAGTCGAATTAATATACGTGTACCCCATCTAGTTTTTCGTGACATAGAAATTGATATTAGGTAGATGGAAAAAGAGAGAGGGGAAATGTTACTAGAGGTTTTTTTTTTTTTTTTGGTTGTTCATCCAAGTCAAAAGTGCAAATGTTATTCCTGTTCAGCAATAACTCACATTGCATATGGCACCTGAGTAAACACCATATTTTTGTGCAAGTACGTCGATCTATTATTGTATCTATGTGCCATTCGATTTATGCAGTCTTATTTTTCTCACTCTGTATATACTTACGGATTTTCTCCATTTATAGACAAAAAAATAGTTTGTAAATGCTAATTATTTTTCGATTACTCTATATGCATCGTTCATGACTGTTATTGTTTTTATTTCAACCATGAAGATCGAGAGAAGACACTTTGCTTGAACAGATCATAAAATATATGTACAATATTTATATTCCCTACATTCCCTCATATCCGCAAAATATTATGAATAATATTCATTTTCATTTACATTCGTCTTTCATCAAAGTATAATCATAATCGATTTGTTTTCTTTCATTTTTTTTTCTCCATCAGGTTACATCCAAGACAGAATTCCATCCCTCCTGTGTATGCCGAAGAACGTCAGCGATATCGCGGGTCGCGTGTCGTCACATTATGATGTAGAGCACGCCCCTTACGGCGACGAAATGGACTGCACTTTTACCATGAACGCCAAGCCAGGACAGCATATAAATATCAGGTTTGTGGTGGAAGGTATCTCTTTTTTGGTTACAGGGGGATCATCAGGTTTAGAAAAAAGGTGAAACAAACATATAGAGACGGACCTA